>JANHAO010003181.1:0-26812 GCA_026873985.1 Saraca asoca
AAAGGAGTCAGGAATCTGGCTAGCAAGGCTGAACTTCACGGAAAGGCCATGAAGAAATAATTCAAGAATAATACAAGACTTCCTATAAGCCAATAAGAGAAGTTATCTAGGGAAGCCACATGCAACAGGCTAGTCACACCCCCAAAACCTCTGCAACAGACCATGCACACCCCAAGGAGCTTCACTGGAAGCCAAACTACTAAAAGTATAAAGGGCTTAACTAAAGCGTCCATCAGGCAATCTCATGAAGAAGCAGGTAGAGTTTTACAAGCTTTATAGGCCAGTACGGGTTCATCAAATGATCCAAAGGACATTCGGTTGTTCTAGATCAAATGGTCCAGGGAAAATGAGGTCACCACGTAAATGACTGAGAACCACGAATAGTGAGAAGTATGGTCTAAAGCAAGGGGACTGACAGCCTAAAAGATAGAAATGACAACACGGTAGTCTAAGCATGAGGACCTAGCCATGCTACAGATTGCAGACAAAGACTTTGACTACCAGTTGCAACTTTTAGCCTGTAAAGCGAGCTAAGAGTTAGGGGCTTATGCTATGGGCATTTTCTGGAAAGAAAGATTGGACTAGCCAAGGTCCAATAAGAGGCTCAGCTAATCAGAAGGAAGCCTAGATTAGAGGATCGAGGTCACTCAGCGAGGACCCCAAGTCGTTAGGTACGAGCTGAAAGCATCATTCAATGTCACAGTAGGGAATGTAGCTCACTGAGAGGGCTCTCAACCCGTAGCAAGAAGCCTATTGCCTTTGAGGAGAATGACCAGGCAAGGACAGTGAAGCCTACAAAAGCATCCAGCTCACTCATCTTCCAGCTCACCCATCGAAATCGGATACATGTATAAAATTGAGTTAGCAATCCAAGGTACACGTCTCCAACTGACAGCTCAGCCTCCAAACCTACACATCAGCTCCTTGGAGGTCTGACAATGATTTGTCCAGTATTAATTACCCAACGTTAAGCATTAAATGCCCAAAGCGGCAGAAATAATCATTCTGTTGTTTGTAAAATTACACTTGTAACCCTCCTCCCTTTTATAAATAGGAAGGGGTGGTCACCGTAAAAGAGAGAGGAAGATCTTACATGCAGAAACTCTTCCAGAATACTGAGAGAGCACTGTACACAATGAGAAAACACTGCAGTTGTATTCAAAATTTATAAAATAATCCTTTAGTGACCAAACAAAGACCAGTGTAGACGTAGGGGCCAACTTGGCTTTAGTCGAACCACGATAAACTTTTGGTGTTTACTGTTTATCTTCTCTTCTGCTATCTTTCTTTTCTACTTTCTGCCATATTCTACTTGCAGTTAGGGGTAACATTGAACTCAAACCAGTTGACTAGATTTTGGTGTCAATAAAACTTTATCTTTATTTTTCTACATTGTATTGAATATTATGGAGTACTTAATGATAATGAATCTAATTTTTATTTCCATTATGAGTGAGTATATTTTTACTCTAGGATTGGGAATAACCCACTTATGATCCTTTACTGCTATATTGATTGATTTCCTATTATAATTACTTAGTATTAATTGATTCATGCCTGCTAAGTGTTTGATAAAATGTTTGGCCATCATTTTGTCTGATTTTAGGTAAATAATTGAAGTACCAAAAGGAGAAGATTATCACCGGAACCCTAACAGTTGAATAAAGGAATTTTAATCATGAAAGTAGATTAAGTTTCTTTAGGATTGAATTAGTTAGCATTGATCTTAAAGGGCTTAAATTACTTTAAACCACTTAAGCAGATTCAATTAGGTTAATTTGAGTACTATTATTAAACCTTGAAAGAGTCTAGTAATTAACCTAGGTTAAACCATCCTCAATTATCCAAGTGACTATAATAAGGAGAATTTACACTATTTGTTGAAGACTGTAAGTGTGGTGAATCCTAATCTTAGGCTTTTACAATTGAACTTCATTTGTTAGTTAAGTGTCATTCTTTTATTATTCTATTTTAATATCTTTAATATCCTTCATTGATTTAGACAACTTGAATTGCAAAACTCTAGTAATTGATAGTGAGATCCTTGTGGGATTTGACCCATACTTGCTGGTGTTTACTACAACTACACCGTGCACTTGCAGAAAATACATAATAATGTTCCTTTTAAAACCAGCCTCAACCTTACCTACATGCATTGTCCACCTTGTTTGAAACAAACCAACAATTGGACCTCGACCAATAGGGCACATTAGACATAGTTCTCCAATGGTTTACATATGTGTTTGCTAATATCTTTAGTTAAAGGAAGCAAACTAGTTAACATAAGACCATATAGGTATGCCTTCATACAGAAGGATGTTATTGAAAAATTAATAGATGAAATGATGACTTTTTAAGTAATCCAAACTAGCATTGTCCATTTACATCTCTTATGGTCCTAGTAAAGAAGAAAGATGGATCTTGGAGATCTTGTGTAGACTATAGGAAGTTAATGCCATAACAATTAAAGACAAATTCCTCATTCCCTTCGTAGAAAAGCTAATAGTTGAATTACATGGAGCCAGTTACTTTTGAAGCTAGATTTGACTCAAGGTTATCGCCAAGTGAGAATAAACCTTGAAGATGTTCACAGAATAGCCTTTAAAACATACTCTAGGCATTTCGAGTTGTTAGTGATGCCCTTTGGGCTTTCTAATGGCTTTGCTACCTTCCAAGTATTGATGAATGCTATCTCCAAATCATACCTAAGAAAATTTGTGCTAGTTTTCTTCGATGACATATTAGTGTACAGCAAGACTTGGGAAACCCATATTGAGCATCTAAGGATAGTTTTAGAATTACTAAGACAACAGCAATTGTCTATGATGATGAAAGAAATTTGCATTTGGTCATAGGTAGGTGGGATACCGTGGGCACATTATATTAGAGGAAGAAGTATCAACTGACAAAAGTAAAATTGTTAACATGGTCCAGTGGCCAATTCTAACTACATTTCAGGAGTCATGGGGATTTCTAGGCCTTATGGGGTATTATAGGCATTTTATTAAAGATTATGGTAAAATTTCCAAACCCCTAATAGAACTTCTCAAGAAGGATGCCTTTGAATGGTCTTTGGAGGTTAAAAAGGCTTTTGACAGGTTAAAAGAGGCAATATCATCTGCCCTAGTGATGATCTTACATGACTTTTCCAAGTCTTTCACCTTAGAAACTGATTTATTTGGTGTGGAAATAGGTGCTATCCTTATGCAATCTAGCCAACCTATTGCATATCTTAGCAAAGCTATCGATCTCAAGTTTCAAGCCATATCTACATATGAAAAGAAGTTAGTTGCCCTTATGTTTGCAGTCAAGAAGTAGAGTTCTTACTTAATTAGACACCACTTTATTATCAAGAAAAATAATCAAGCAATGAAGCATTTGCTTGAGCAACAGATTAACATACCAATGCAACAAAAATGGCTAGAAAAACTTATAGGATATAACTATGAGGAATACTAAAGCTACATTCTTTGCTATATTGATTGTTACTTCTAACCTCATGTAACAAATTTGGCTTAGCTTGACAAAAGACCTTTTGTTGCAACAAAAAATAGCATCCTTTGAACAAGACCCTGATTCATACCCTAAATATCAACTATGCTAAGAAATTCTCAAAAGAAGAGGAAGATTAGTTGTGAGACTAGATCTGTAACTCAAACAGTGACTTTTAAGCATGTTTTATAACTTTTCTTGGGATGGTCATATTGTTTTTTTAATAGAAAAATTGATCTATAGAGATTTATGAACTTACCTGTCTTTCCAAGTAAGATGAGCTACAATGCACAGAAGACCTTTGATTCCAATGATCTTGCAGAATAGCTCTAAGATGATAGCAATAGCTCCAAAAACGTATCTAAGATCAGTAAGTAACCAAGTTAACACTACAAAGAGCAAAATGGAAGACTTGTTCACTCTCTTTCTTGCACAATAGAGACCTTAAGTATAGCTTTTAAATCAAGAGCTAATAGAATAACTGAGTGTGTGTATATCTCTCAAATTATGATTCACCTCACTTATATGGTAACATTACCCAAAAAACCATGTCTTTTGGTTGTCCAATGGTTACATAGCCAAATGTTATAATCACAGCACTTAATTCTATCATTATCCCATAATAATAAAGTGTAATTAAGCTTAAAAATCATACATAAGGAATCAAGAGTTTTTTTCTCTTATTTTCCTCAATGGTTATAAGAGATGAATACATGATTAATTTTTAATAATAAACCCTATAAATTTTCCACTATTGGTGTGGTTAATTTCCACCTTATTATTAGTAAATTAAACATAATCACATGTGTATGAGATTGAAAAGACACTTTTTCTTTCTCACACATTTGATCTACCTAGATGGAAATAGGCCTAAATTATCTTAAGGAATGAACCATAAGACACATCTTTATCTTTCCTCAATAATTCTGTCATAAATGAGAAACAACATATATTAGAATTTAGAAAACCTTTTCTGTCTTATTCCATGTAACTATCATGTGGATTGAGATTTTATCATAAGATTTGTTAATCACTAATTAAAATGGACCAATATAGATGACAAGGTTTACAAAGAACATACTACTTAGGTGCCAATACCTAGTAGCTTCACCAATAACTAAATCATCAAGTGTAATCTTGTGCGCATATTTAGATATTTGTGTTCACTAGTTCATATATTCCAATAGCTTCCACTTGCACTATATGAAACTTGTGACCACTTCAATCAAATGGAACAACCAAACCAAGAAATAAAAAGATTAAACTTATACATTCTATGCATATTTGCAATAAGGGCATGTGATCCTAGGCACAAAAATGAAACCATCACACCATGTAACTGTTAAGTATACATGAGAGGCTTCTACCTAGATCTGATTACATTTCACAAGTAGACGAGATCACAAGATAACCCATAAGTTATCATGATAACCTTTAAGTTATCAAGCCAATGGTCCAATAAACATTAATCATGCTTACAATACCCCAAACTCTAGCTAATACATATTAGCTTGGCTATCTTCAGTCCCTCATTAAGTATGAACACATCTTGACTCATGAAATATACCAAATAACAAGTTAACTCTTCCTTCAAAATCATATATCACTTGATCTTATTACACAAAGTAATATGGCACCATCTATGTTTCTATGTATCACTAGATTTTTCCTTCTATACCATTATTTAATAACCCAAAGGCATGTATCTACCCAATCAAGTTCCCTCAAGCTGAATTTTCATAACTATCTCAGTCCTCTATCAAAGCAGATACTCTAATTCCAAGTCATCAAATAACAGACAATAGTCACTAAGAGTATCAAGGTTACCAAAGCAAATCTGATCACAAAGAAAACTTATAAACTTGAAGATAGGGATCACTTCAAATTATTCTTTATCTGGTCATTTATACACATCTCATATGCACATGTGCTATGGTATAACTTCCACATAAATGATTTACCTACAAAGTGAGTTATTATCACCCACTTAAGTCATTTAACATTAATTTCACCTAAAACTCCCACTTGAACAAATCAAGAGAAAAACATGATCTCCTGTTGGGGAAAAAAACAATTTTTAGTAATGTATGTCAGCAAATACTATATGGGACAAGTTAATTAACCTTATGACTAACCTAAATTCATCATATAGAAGAATTCATACCCAGTCACAGAGGTTAACATGTATTCATGGTCATACATGCTCAATAAATTTAATATTACCTAATTTTGAATAAAGCAATAATAATGCTAATTTAGGGTAACCATAAGAAATTCAAGTTGTTACAAGCTAGAAATTGTAACACTCATCCAAATAAGTAGACTATGCTTATTTACTTAAGTAGTCTAATATCTATTCTTACACAAAAAATAAAGTTAGATTGTTTGTGTGGGAGAAACTAACCACAACCTATGTTTGACATATTATAATTGTTTATTGTGAAGCAAAAAATAGGAACATGCACAAAAATGAATGAAGAATATTCATCACACTAACATATAAGCAAGGCATTCCTTCAATCAATATAGGTACTAAATAAATGACAACAAAAAGAAAAAAAATATAGATAAGGAACTATAGACTATGAAGTCCCATTGTCTAAACATACTTGGTAAATAAGGCTGGTGGAATAGGCTTAGTCAATGGATCTACCACCATTTGACCCATAGGCATGTATTCTAAATGTACTCCCTTTTCTTTAATTGCTTCTCTTATAAAGTTATACTTAATCCTATATGCTTGGTCTTTCTATGATACTTCAGATCCTTTATATAAGTTAATACTACCATACTATCATAATGAGTAGTGCCTAGCTCATTAGGAGCCTTAACTCCTACATTTTGAAGGAAAGGACCAAGCTATCAAGCTTCTTGCATAGTAGCCACCTTAACTACAAACTTGGCTTCCATCATGGACAAAGCCATGTAGGTCTACTTATTACTACTCTAAGAGATAGCTCTACTAATGAACAAGAAAATATAACCAGATGTAGACTTATACTTATCTTTATCCCCTTCCCAATCATCATCAGTGTACCCTTGTAACTGTAGGTTACCACCTTGGCAACATAACCAATAATCTTTAGTACCTTTAAGGTATCTAAAGACCCAATTAATACACTTTCAATGTTGTTGGCCATGATTAGATGAATAACGAGCTAGTAGACCTACTACTTGGCTAATGTTTGGCCATGAACAAAATATGGCATACAATAGACTTCTAGTCATGCTAAGGTATAGAATAGTTTTCATCCCCTCTTTCTTTTCAGGAGTGCTTAGACACATTGACCTATCAAGCTTATAGTTGTAGGCTAAAGGGGTACTCATTACCTTAGAATTGTGCATGTTGAAAAGCTCAAGAATTTTACCAATGTAAGTTTCTTCTGACAACACCAATAAACTTTTAGACCTATCCCTCAAAACTTTAACTCCGAGGATATTAGTAGCCTCACCTAAATCCTTCATTTCAAAGGTAGAGGACAACCATTTCATGATTGTATGCATTAATTGTAAGTTATTATTAGCCAACGGAATGTCATCTATATAAAGTGACATTGTTGCAAACTTATGCTTTGAATGCACCAAATATACACAGTGGTCTTTATCTAGCATCTTGAAATCAAAATTCAAGATCGACTCATGGAACTTTAAGTACCATTATCTTGAAGCTTGCTTGAGACTATAGATAGACTTCTTAAGTCTGCAAATTTTGTTCTCATAATTGTTTTTGACAAAACCCTTTGGTTATGCCATATAGATCTCCTCAGTCAAATCCCCATTAAGAAAGGCGATCTTAACATCCATTTGATGCAATTCCAAATCAAGTTTAGCAATAATGGTTAGAATCAACCTAATGGAATTAAACCATACTACAGGTGAGAAGATATCTTTGTAATTGATCCCCTCTTCTTGAGTATACCCCTTGGTAAATAAATGTGCCTTGTACCTTTTTATGTTACCATCTACATTCCTCTTTATTTTAAGAACTTATTTGCTATCAATTGCCTTTTGACCTCATGCAAGATCCATTAATTCCCATACTTGATTAGCATACATTGAATCTAATTCAGCATTCATTGTAATTAACCAATTTTCACTATTTGGATAATCAAGAGCTTTCTTATAATTTCTTGGCTCATCATCTAGAGATGTTGCCAGGTGAGTCTCATTTGATTCAAAATCCACCACTTTGGTGGTTTGAATTATCGAGTGAAATGACTAAGAAGAGGAGGCTTAGTAAGGGTCTACTCACTAGCATCTCCTTCACTATTAGAATTAAAATGCTCTTATTGAGGTTTAGAACCTCAATAGGTTGAACTGACTCATGATCAACATTATGATCATACTGAGCAATTGTATCCTCTACAGGTTGATCAGGATTAGGTTCACCACCTTGATCAGCCACTAGTGGTTACATTAAGCTCCCGCTTAGAACAACACCACTTCCACTTGATATAAAATGTCCAAAATTAGTAAGTTTGTATAGGATTTATGACTTATCAATAGTTTTTATAGATGGAAACTCATACTCTAAGAAGATAGCGTCCCTTGACTCGAATTCAACCTTTTTACCCCTTTATTCCAAATTAATGAACACATACCTATTAGAGTGTTCAGAATATCAGAGAAAAAATAAATTTCCTTCCATATGGCCTGAGTTTACCAAACTCGTGATTCAGAGTATGGACATAAGCTACATAGCCCCAAAGCTTGAGATTACTGAAAATGGGCTTTTTAAAAGTTCAAAGCTTATTAGGAATAGTAAGGGCAAATTTGGAAGGCATTCTATTGAGAATATGGATTATCACAAGTAGGGCATTTCCCTAAAAAGAGAGATCCAAGTAGACGTCTACCATCATGGTCTAAACCACATTAAGGAAAGTTTGATTTTTCCTCTTTGCCACCCTATTCTATTAAGGTGTGCCAAGGATAGTAAGCTGTCTTTCTATTCCGTTTTCTTTGAACAACCTCTTGAATTTGTTAAATAAGTACTCTTCACCCTTATCAGTCCTCAAGGACTTAATAGTTTGATTTAATTGGTTCTTTACTAAAGATACATAAGATCTAAAGTAACTTAACACTTTACTTTTGTATTTCAAAAGATAGACATAGGTATAATGAGTACAATCATCTGTGAATGTCAAAAAAATACCTATGACCAAGTCTTGATACCACATTCAAAGGTTTGCATACATCAAAATGAATTAATTGTAATGGATAATCATAACAAATATCTCTTCCAATGATTTACGAGTAACCTTATCAGTGAGACAAAACTCACAAGTTAAGAGTGAGACCTCAGATAATAATCCAAGTAGGCCACTTTTGGCTAACTTTTACATCCTATTTTGGCCAATATGTCCTAAAATTAATTGCCAAACAACTTGATCCTTTGACATCACAGTAAGGCAATCACTCAAAGAACTACTACATTTAACAATAGTATCCAATACAAAGAAACCATTTTTAAGAAAAGAAGTACATAACTTGACATTGTTATGAGAAATATCCAATACACCATTATGAAAATTTAAACTAAAACCAAAACACGTCAAAAAAGTTATGGAGATTAAGTTTTTCCTTATTTTAGGTACAAATAAAACATCCACCAATACTAAATGATTTCCATTAGACAAAGGTATTTTGTAAATTCCAATGCCTTCTACTTCTAAATGAGAGTTGTCACCTATAAAAAACTCACTTGGTTCTAGCATTAAGCTTTCTGTAGGCCACGAACAAGTCTCATTCCTAAGCTATATGATCGATTGCTGTTGAATCAATAACCCACGAAGAGTCAGATTTAATCATTAAAATACATGATGAAACATGTACGTAAGATGTGGAGAATATTTGTACCTTAGGTTTTTTGCACTCCTTAGCAAAATGACCCTTCAAGCCACAACTAAAGCACTTAATTTTTGCTTTGTTTTTTGGCTTCTTGCATTTCTCATCAATTTTTGATTTCGTAATATTAGAAGTGGAACCTTCCTGAAAGAACTTTCTCTTTTTCCAACCCTAATTCTTCTTTTTCTTTAATGAAAAAGATGCCTCAACAACATATGCGTTGAATGTGTTCTTGATGTTTATCACTTTAACTTTTAACAAAAGATGCTTGATAATAGCATCAAATGTATTAGTCTCTGAATTGTAGCTTAAATTGATCTTAATCAAGTGTCACTCATCATTGGGAAAGGATCAGATAATTGTTTGCACTTGTTGCTCATCAATCAATATATATCCAATTTCTTTCAAGCTTGAAATCATGTAAGACATCTCTTAGAGGTGACGGGACATGTTGTGTTTTGACCTCTTTGAATAATTATGAAACTCAAGGAATAAAGCCTTTGTTTCTCCAAAGAAACACTTCCATACTTAGTTTTCATTATGTCCCATATTTCTTTTACTGAACTAAGAATGGTGAATCTAACCATTAGATCATTAGTCATTGCACTAAACAAGGTGACCTGAGCCAAGGTGTCTTTTCTTTTTAGAGCCTTATACTCGGTCTTATCCACATTTGATACTTCTAGAGCCAACTCCAGAAGTGTATTGGATATTATCTCAAGTTTGTTCTATTAGCGAGCAAGAATTGAATCTTTTGTTGCCATTAAGGATAATTATTCCCATCAAGCTTCAAATCTTTGTTTGGCCTAGCTATAATGCTCTTTATGGAAATGGTCATACTACATCACGTAATTTTATACTAATTAGCACATTCATTTTCACAATAAGGCATAAATCACATAAATTAATTAAAAATAACTAATCTATGCTTAAATAAACCAAATATAAGCATTCTCAACCTATAATCAAACTGATTTAAGCATAAATTTTATTATTCCAAATAAAATAATCTATCTTATGCCTTAAAACAATTTAGTTACAAGGAATTACTTTGCAAGCTTAAAAATCCAGCCAAAGTTTTTAAGCTTTTGAGTCACTTTTGAATAAAAAAAAAATTTAGCATACAAGTCCATTAACTTGTCAATTTCATGCTAATCATGAAAATCATATAGGGAAAAAATATTCAAGATCCCAAATCACATGTCAAAGATTGTGTTATACACCTATGAACATATTTTTACAATCAGATGCTCTAATGCCAATGTTGTGTTTTTTACTAGAAAAACCAATCTATAGAGATTCATGAACTCACCTATCTTTTCAAGCAAGGTGAGCTGTAATGCATGAAAGACCTTTAATCCCAACAATCTTATAGAACAACCTTAGAATGATAAAAATAGCTACAAAAATATGTTGCAACCAAGTTAACACTATGAAGAGTAAAACAGAAGACTTGTTCACTCCCTTTCTTGCACAATAGAGACTTGAGTATAGTCTTTGAATCAAGAGTTACTTGAATAACTGAGTGTATGTGTGTATATATATCTCTCAAATTATGATTCACCTCACTTATATATGTCTTTTGGTTGCCCAATGGTTACATACCCAAATGGCATAACCATAGTACTTGATTCCATCATTATCCTATAATAATGAAGTGTAATTAAGCTTAAAAATTATACATGAAGAATCAAGAGTTTTTATTTTTCTTTTCGTCTTCCTCAATGGTTATGGAAGATGAACACATATTTAATTTGTAATAATAAGCCCCATAAATTTACCACTATTACTGTGGTTAATTTCTACCTTATTATTAGTAAATTAAACATAATCACATGTGTAAAAAATTGAAAAAACACACTTTTTCTTCCACCTAGATGGAAAATAGACCTAAATTATCTTGAGAAATGAACCAAAAGATACATCTTTATCTTTCCTCAATAATTTTACCATAAATGAGAAACAACACATATTAGAATTTAGAGAGTCTTTTCTTTCTTATTCTATGTAATTGTCATATGGATTGAGATTGCATCATAAGATTTGTTGATCACTAATTAGACTAGACTAATATTGATGACAAGATTCACAAAAAACATACCACTTAGGTGCCAATACCTAGTAGCTTTACCAGTAGCAAAATCCATTAAATATAATCTTATGTGCACATTTGAATATTTGTGCTCACTAGCTCAAATATTCCAACAAGTCACACATGAAGAAGGGTCACTTATAAAAGGATAGCTTTTATGCTATACTAGAAAGGACTTCAAAGGGATGTTAGGATCTATGTGAGGTAGTGTGAGGTTTGCCAAAGATTTAGACTTGACTTGTCAGTTTATTTGGGATTGTTGTAACCCTTATTTATTCTTGAGTGTATGGCATTCCATTGCAATGGATTTCATCATAAAGCTTCCACCCTCTCAAGGTAAAACTATGATCTTAGTTGTCATAGATAGATTTACCAAATATGCCCACTTCTTAGCCTTGAACCACCCTTTTGATAGTAACATAAGTGGCAGAAGTGTTTCTTGTTTAATGTCTATAAGCTTCATAGTTTCCTTTACACTATAGTCAATGATAAAGGTCCACTATTCTTAAGTGTTTTATGAGTGAACTCTTGAGGGAAAATAGGGTCCATTTACTCATATCACCTTTAAATAGATGACCAATTTGAGGTATGGAACCATACCTTGGAATGCTACCTTTGGTGCATGTGTGGAGATGTTCCTAAGTAGTGGATGAAATGGCTTCATTTGGCTAAATACTAGTATAATACCTCTTATCATTCTGCCATTGGTATGACTCCAGATAAAGTAGTATGTGGTCAAACTCCCCTAACCCACACTCTCTATCTAGCTTGTGATTCAAGTGTAAAAGTAGTAGATTTGGAATTAAGAAATAGAGAGCAAGTCATTGATGTCCTAAAATAGAATCTACTAAAAGCATAGTCAAAAATGAAGAGACAAGAAAACAAGCACGGGTTTGATAGACAATTTAAGGTGGGAAGTTATGTTTATGTCTAAGATGCAACCCTATAACTAAACATTACTGTCAAATCATGTATTCCATAAACTAGTTGCCTTCCATTTAAAAATTTTGGACAAAATAGGATCTATTGTTTGTAAACTAGAACTACTAGCTAAATCTGAGATCCATCATACATTCCATGTTTCACTTCTCAAGAAACACCATGGTAACTATAAGGTCTTGTTCACTTTGCTTCATATTTCTAAGTCTGGCCTAACTCCTCTAATGCCTATAGTCATTGTAGGTAGAAAAATGCCTAAGAAAGCCAATCAAGCTATTAAAAGGTTTTGGTTTAGTGATCACAGTTGCCCTCTAAAGAGGTAACTTGGATGAAATACAAGGTTTCTCACAAAGAATTTCTAAACTTTCCTATTGAATAACCATAGTAGCATTATTGAGGATAAGGATGATCTCTTGGGAGGGGGTATTGATAAGCAGTAAATTCTCATTAAGGAAATATTATCGTTATTAATTCTAATTCATTTCAAGGGAAGCTATATGCTTTGTTTTGATTAGTTCCTTGGCATGTACCAACTGGCAAGCCCTTAATGGTTTTATTATTTTTCTATTATGCTTTTCTTTTTCCTAGATTTTGTATAAAAAGGTCATGGATTGTATGATTTAGGAATAGAATATCAACAATGCAATTGCAATGCCAACCAAATAGTTGAGCTATGTTCAATCCAACAATTTTGCAATTCTTTTTTCTTTCTTCCATTTTTACTTATCAATTGCATCAAAACCAAAAATATTAAAGAAACTTATGGCTATTTTAGCATCATAGATGCATTACATGGCTACAAGCAAAGGCATGATTATGAAAAGACCTATACTTTCACTTCAAAGTCTCATAACCCCAAATAATTACAATGAAGGTAGTTTGAAAAGAAAAGGATATTGTATCTACATGCCAACAAAACCAAAACTTGGTATAATAGCATCCTAAAGATTATGATACACATTGGTAACACTACTTACATCTTGCAATGGAATAATATCGTAAATAACCTTTCAGGACAAAATTTCTTTATATTTGGGAATATATGAATTAATGATAGCAATGATATGTTAAAAAGCATTAACCTAATAATAATAGAATTGTTTACTGCAAGGCATCCTTTTAGGTTGTATGGATACCAAACATGATAATATACTAACATCCAAAATGATAACATAAATCTGAACATATTCATAGGAAAATAGCTACAATAGGATAACCAGTGAAAGTAACTAATATTTTTTGATAATTATTGACTTCAAACTTAATGAAGCAAATTGTATAGCTCTCCTATCTCAAAATCTTTATTTGCTTAAAAATAGGTTGTTTGCATCACACAAAGTCATAGTATAGGTTATTTCAGTAGTTAAGAGAGTAGAAGAATTAGTACATAAATAGCTAAAAAGCTATTATAAGTGCAAGGCATATGATATACTTACACACTAAAAATACCCTTAACTTCTTCCTTGTTTATGTTCTCCCCCAAATTCCTAATAGTTAAGGTGTTGCATGAAGGGTTGTCTTCTGTGTTATACACTGAAAGAATGAATCTCTTTAAGGAAAATATTTTACATCAATTTCAGTTCATTTATGTTTCTACTACATAAGATTCTTTTAACTTAGTTTTAAAACTATGGTGTGTACATTGTTAATGAATTTTATTTAAGCATTAAACAAAAGGTTTTTATTGCATATGAGTTATGAGGCATGGGATTGCTAGTTATGATTCAGGTTAGTCACATTTTCTTAGAATTAGGGATGTGACATGAACTTTGTTTGTCATAACAACTATGATAAATCACTTCAGTGATGGATGTTAGAAATAGAATCCTTTATGATATTGATTGGAATATGAAATTTAGAGTGTGTCATCCTTCCACTAAGTAGTAGCAATGATGCAATATCACTTAAATCAATAGTAAGAAAATGTGACCTTTAGACCATAATGAAGAAATTAAAGTCCTCTGTAAGAAAGTTTTTCTTGTCCCACCATAGCTATAAATAAACAACAAGCCACCAAGGTTTGTGGAACTAGAGCTCATTATAGTGTTGTTGACATTTTTCTATTCATCTGTCATACTACTCATTAACTACTTAAATTCTAACTAAAGGGTATCTTTATCATAATTAAGTTCTTCTACAACCATTCTATTTCCTTGGAATGCTCCACTTGAAGAATTTGGGATAGGCATAAGGGGATATATAGTCCATCAAAGTTCTTCCATGGGATCATAAGCTATTGTCAATTCCTACTAAAGTAAGCATCTTCAATTGCTTATCAATCAAAATTGAATCAGTACATAAGTTGAATTTTTATTAGAATCAATTGTACACAAAAGATGATAGAATTCAAAACTAGAATGTGTGATAATAAACAATAGATTTCATTATGCAAATAATAATGACAATAAGAAAAATAAAAGAATAAAAATTGAAGTAGATTGGAACAATTAATATGACTTATTTCTTTTCTATCACTTCCATTTTTTGATGTAAATTTCATGTTTTAATATTAATCCAAGTATTCTTATTTTAAAAATTCATTTGTAGTTCACTCCTTACCTGTTTCATATCCTAATGTTTTATGTGTTTAGTGCTTCTTTTATTGGTGGATGATCTATAATTGTTTTTTTTTCTTTTTGTACCCTACCATTTATTCTACACTCATCCATGGTCTATCATTGGGCAATTCTTGGTTTGGAAGGGTGCTTGGATTGTGTTATAATTTACCGACATAAATAAAATTTTGTAGTGTAGAAAAAAAAAGAACAAGAAAGGAATTAATCTTAGAATGTAAGAAGTAGAAACAATAATTAGTAAAAACAAACCACCGAATCAGCTTTTGCATTCTGATTGGGATCACCATGCATATTCACTTTCCATATGTTCATGTAAAGAATTAAAAAACCTATTTAGTAAACTACTTCTACATGGTCATCAAACATAGCTTAGTAAAGTGCTTCTAATACGGTTTAAAATATAGAACTACTACAAAACAACTATTATAGTGTTATTAAAGTGCTCATTACACAAAATGACTACTATAGTAACATTTAAGGAGCACTATTTTGCTTCAAGAAAATTTTGCAACTAAAAAATAACTGAATATAATAAAGACTTTAATATCAAATCAAATTTAATTATTTCACTTTATCTAGTTAGAGTTTTAATCAAATTTACTTGTTTCATTTCTTTTTCTTTAACCTTGTGTTGTAGTAAAATTGGACATTCATATGTTTGAGGAACTTACACAACTTAATTTTTTGACTAATAACCTATTAAAAATCCTCACTAGTGCAAAAAATGGGAAAAGAAAGAATGTAAAAACTCACATTTTTAAGAGTCATTTAACTCTTTTTTTTTTAATCTTTGTGTTTTAAAAAAAAATTGGATAGCTATATGTTTGATGAAACCATATAGAAAATCATGACTTGGAATCAATCCTCCATTTCTATAGAATAATAATCTCTCTATAATTATGTTTTATAACTTATATTACTAATTATGATCTATCTATATTTTCACTACTAACCATCAACCCATCATTTCAAATTGCTAGCAATGTCTAACATTTAAATCATTTTACCTATGAAATATAGGCTCTAATAGAAGAATCATAGCATTTAAAAATGGACAATTCAATATTGAATCACATTATTACTTTGATATTAAACATCTTGTAGGTTCCATATATAGAGAAATCTATTCAAACATGAAATTAACATTCAAACTTAGCTTATCAAATTGAAATAATTGGAAAATATAATAGAAAATCTTATATACCTTCAAATTGAAATCTTCTTCATTAGATATATAGCATATCTTCAAAAAGAACATGCCAAGTCCACTCGCATACATACTCGAGTAGAGTTATTGTATTAGATTGAAGCATTGTGGCAAATAGTCTCCTTAAGCAATCTCCATGCCCCACAAAGAAACTTCTTTAACACTTCAACAAACTCCTAATCATCATTAAGCAATCATAAGGTGAAGCATGCTTCTCTAAATGAGGTATGAAAAGTATCATTAATCAATAAAATGTCTTCATATGAAGTAGGATCTTTAATCTTGGTAAGTAGTATTCTTAGAAAATATCATTCACCACTACTTGGAGGTATAGTATGCAATCTTCCCGCAATGAATCCTTGTTTTTGAGGATACCATTTATGATCTTGTGCATTATACATAAATTTTGTAAGGAATTCTACATAAGTTAAATCTCTAGCTTTAAGGTATATCTTATTTGCTTCAAATCAAACTAAAAATATGTTGTGATGTACATAAGCTTTTCTCATGACTTCATCAAAATTTGCATTGTCTTCTTAGTATACAAATTGCTCACTTGGCAGGTGGAAGTTTAATCTTTTCATAAGGGGGAAGCATATAGTATCATATACAAATATTTACCATGTAGCTTCATAGAGAGAAATGTATCAATAGTCATAATACATTTAAATCTCATCCATATGTTAGTTATTTTCTTCTTCATTTCTAGCTTGGTACAATATAGTAGTGACTTGATCATGCCCCCTATAAATATGCTTAAGTGTTTGATTGATCATGATTGATTACAAAATTATACATTAATGTGACTTGGTACTTTATTAATAGATAAGGATTATAAGGGATGACGAAATGATTGTCTAGAGAAACACCATTCTTCTTTATTGTCCTTCCAATATTTCTTCTTCTATATATTGAGTATCCCTTTTCATCAAGTGTAGTGAATGGAACAAAAAAAATTTTGAACATCTCTTATTTTTTATCTAGGGTGACTTTGGGTTGGCTTGACCCCAAGGGCCATGAATCATAAGTTTGAAACAACATCATACAACAATGGTTGCTTATCTTTGTCAAGTATTTCAGCAAAAATGGTTTTATCAATTTTAGAATCTGATAAGATTTTAAACTTTGGTCTTCAAAACACAAGTATGTGAATGTAGGGCAATCCTCTTTTTTAGGAATTCATTAGTATGTATAACTGCATTAAATTTAAAATAAAAAAAATTAGTATCACTTTAAGATGAAGTGAAATTAAAATACAATCAAATTATAAATTAATATGAAGATGTAGACATGCTTCATACTTTCCTACAAAAAAAAACTCCATCTTTTAGATCTTTTATAAGATGATCAACCTTGGCATTAATCATTTTAAATAGTAATTATGAACATTCTTGAGCTTGAAGGTCATGCTTTTTAACAAATCGAGTTATCTCAGGCTAATTTGGATTAAATGTGAAAGTAAGAAACAAATATGGATACCTTTCTTAGTTATATATATTGCCTTTGTATCTTGGTAGTTTTGAATCATGTACCTTGGACTACTAGTTAGGCTAGTAGGAAAAATAATTTACTTCCCTTGTTGAGGAGCCCTCACATTCACCTCTAAAAAATGCACCTTCCAAACCACTATAAAGCTAAATTGGTGAGTTGCAAAATGAAACAAATTGGCGAGTTGTAAAATGAAACAAATATGTTAAATTGTAAGATTAAAAGTTTGGAAAGTCAAAATCAAACTTAGAAAGATACATGTCCTCATCGGAAGTACAACAACAAATGAAGGATACTGCTTGTCATTGCCAAGATTTTGCCACAGATTTGGCTTAGCTAATTTCTATAGATAATTGGGGGGTTTTTGTTCCATCTATTGTACGTCATACTCTCTTAGTCATGTTCAAGAATGAAAAACTTTTGAAGGTTTGTTCTCATTACAGTCAAATTAGGCATGTTATGACAATTGTGTCAACTCCTAAAATGACAAGACTTTCAATAGGAATCTCTAACACTTTCCTTTATATTTTTAAAATCCTAAGGGATCCTCTTCACATGATAATTTATGACACCCTTCCTATCATAGTCCTATATCACAAACTACCATGTTGCAACCAGGAATTCGTCAATTGCATTCAGCTGAGTGTCAACCATTAGCAAGATTTTCCTCTTACCAAGTATCTCAATGACACTAAATTTGTCACATTTGCCAAAATGCCTTCCCTTTTCTCATGTCTTTCTATCCACCAATGGTGAAACAAGCCTGCTGAATGGAAATACAAGATCATTTTTTAAGACAATCTAACTCTAAAGGTTGGAGTATAAGAAATCTTCCCGACATTTTGGTGGTTTTAACAAGATACTTACAAAACATCTTGCGGCACATGTCCTTCCTTTCCTTTTGCTTGCTGGTAGGTTTCGTATCAGTTTGGCTCCTTATAATTTGGAGTAGCTACATTCATGTGACTTAGGCTATCTCCTAGGTAGAAAAACAATTCGTTGGTTGTAAAGCCTAGAATTCTATATCTATATATGTGCATGCATCGACGGATATTGGGTGAGGGCATATAAACATAACAATTACCCACCATATGAAAAATATAAAACCAATGGCGTAGATGATGCCACGTTAACTATTATACATAGCATAATTTAAACTTTGGATATGAAAGTGCTTACCATTCGTGAAGTTGTTTCTTTCTTAAAATGATGTCTTTATTGAACTTCTAAACCATATGTTCATAAAATAATTGTAATTTAAGTTTATTATTTTTAAGAAGAAATGAAAAAAAAAGTCTTCAAAATTTTGGATGGTTGGATTTTGTTCCACAAACTTTGAAAACTTATAATTGAAAATCTTAAATCATAGAAAATCTTATATTTAACATCTATTATTCACTTGATTAATTATTTTATTTAATTATGTAATTTTTTCATGGACATTTTAAACAAGTATTATAATATTATTAAAGGTTGATTTGTCGTGTCATTTTTTACATAATTTTTACACTATATAATTAATGATAATAAAAATAAATATATAAAAATTTTGTTACATTAAAATGAGTTTGAAATTAAGTATAAAAAAATAGCATGCTAAAGTAGCATGTTCTAATGCTATAATTCTTATTTAAAAAGTTGATAAAAAAGATCATGTAATTAAACAAAATAGTTAATTAATTCTAGGTTTCATATAGTTTAACATTTTAATTTTAATTTCAAATTTTCAAAATTGATGTGCACAATAAAATCCAATCACCAATAAATGAAGGGTTTTTTTTTTTTGCAATTTTCTTTCTAATATTAAACCTATCAACTTTGCTTATTTTTAAAATCACACAAATCTAAATCAATCTTTCAAATATTATAATGGTCATAACACTCACATTTACCCAAATCTCAGCATGCAATTTGTGTCTTCCACTCGCCACTAGAGGGAGAGTGAAAAGAATTTTAATTTTCTTTTTTTATTTCATTTTCTTTTCTATTCTGTTATGAGTATTTTTTGGAACCATGCAAAATGTGTTAGCAATAGCCTAACAACCAAGTCCAACTAGAAAAAGCCCAGCTTATCCAAAATTGAGACTACTGAGCAAAGGCATCAGATCGCCAGGCACGAGCTTGGATCACAAGATAGAGGCGATAGCTCCAGGTCAATTGATAACGAGCTCCAGCTCACTAGTCGAAACATACCACTTCAATCATCTTCCAGAATATCCACTTTGGTTAAACCCGAGAACGGGACTAACTTGCATGGCCAACTTATAGATGCTAGCTTGCAGGAACTAACTTGTAATTAGTTTATTATGTTTCCTTTTCTGGAATACACCTCAGCAACTGTAAATAGGGGTTAAGATTATTGTACAAGGAAAGGCCAATCTTAGATAGAGAAAACCTATTGAACACCACCTACTATAACTCTACAAAATTATACAGAGAAATAGCATTACCATGGACATAGGGGTCGACAATTGACTTTAGCTAAACCACATTAAAAAGCTTCTATTGTCTCTTCTCCATCCCTCTTCCTCTCACCATCCCTCCATCTCTCTTTTTCTTTCACACCAACCGGTATCGTAATTTGGGGTTTACTAAACTTTTCTAGTTAACAGAATTTAGGCTTACCAAATTCCACTATCAACATTTTGGTGCTAGAAGGAGGCCCTCATCTGTATTCCAGTTAATTTCTTATTCAACTACAATGGCTAAAGGAAGAACTATTAAAAGTTCAAATAATCCAATTGACCAACTAAAAAGTCAGCAATGGGAGCCAGCCCTCCCTGCTGCCAGCACATCCACTGTCCCTACTACCAATGCCGCCACTAGCTCTCGTTTAGCAGCTCACTGCCAACTTGCTGATATTATTCCTGAGACTGATAAAGTGCTGACATGGCACCAACGTCAGTAGGCATTGAAGAACATAATAAAAGAATTAACTAAGGCAGTTAAAGTGCTAATGCAAGCACAAACCTTGAGCATGCAAAAGTAGGTTAAGGTTGATGCATCCAAAAGAGTCCGGCACGTTAACCTAGCTCATCCTTCTAACTCGTAGGCAAAATTGAAGATCTATCAAGCTCACGGGCATGATGATAATTAACAATGCAATAGCTTGCATTGAGTTGGAAGCTTATATAAAACCAATTAGAGGCATGAGACCGCAGTTCATTACTCCCACAACTTGGGAAATAAAAGAAGCTAGCAAACTTCTAGTCGGAGGTCCAAGGCATAAGACCCGGTGGTTAAAGAGCTACTCTAGAAGGTAAAATAGTTACAGGAGTACCCCCGAGTTTAGAATAGCCAAGTCTGCTATAAGGAGAGGACTCTGTTCATTAGGGAAATATAAACAGAACCTTTTCTCACAAGTTTATAATCCCCATAATCCTACAATACAATAGGGATAGTGATCTATATGACCACTTGGATGCATTTAATGTACAAATGGATCTTCAAATAGCCAATCCTTTGGTTAAATGCTGCGTCTTCCTAGTCACACTAGGAGACATACCTCAAACATGGTTCAAGAATGTCCTAGCTCATAGCGTTGATAGTTTGCAAGAATGCCAAAGAAGATTCATCAATCAATATAAAGCATTAAGAAGGCAGCTTGCACCATCCTACCACCTCACAACGATCTTTCAAAGGAAAATTGAATCACTAAAAGACTACATCACTCGATTCAAGCACGAGGTCAACAATGTGGAGAATCTATCTGATAAGAGTATCTTGATAGCGATCTTAGCAGGACTCCACCAGGATGGAAAGCTATATAAGAATATATACAAATTTCCAGTGAGCGACCTGGGTGAGTTTTATGAACAAGCTGCCAAACAGATCAGGTGGGAAGAAACCTTTGGCATAAAGAAGTCCGAATAAAAGAACAAAGTGAACAACTCCAGTCAAAATGAAAAGAGGAGCAATCATAGAAATGGAAAGGATAGTTTTGATAGCCAACCTGTAAAGAAGGCTAGGATTGAGCGACCTCAGCATTAGGATCACCATAATAAATATAGCATCCTATCGGACACTCAGGATAGGATATTTGCAATAGAAAAGGATAAAGAGAATTTTGCGCTGCTTAACCCTGTGAGAAGCCCTCATTAGTGTAGAAATACAAACGAGTTTTGCGCCTATCATAATAAGGTTGAGCACAATACTTTAGATTATCGGCCACTTAAAGATGCGATTAAGGATATGATCAAGAGAGGCCGTTTAAAAGATTATGTGATGCGACCTATAGGACAATAATCTTGGTAACCACAATAGGGTCCTGAGTAAAAGAAAGCATATGTTATGAAAACCATGTGGTTTTGTAATGTTATGCAGAAGATAGAACACCTAAGTTCTTTCACTCATATGTTCATGACTGTGTACTAAAGGAGATTTTAGCAAAATATTATACAGAGATAGTCTTAGCTTAGACTAAAAATTTGATGGTCTCAAACTATGCCTTATTCTTCTTGGAGCCAACAAAGCTAGAGATAGGATATCCGCTCACTCTTTTCGATAAGAGGGCCTTTAGGAACCATCTGGGGAGCAACTTTCTTAGCCACCCATATTCGCTCACTCTTTTCCATAAGAGGGCCTTTAGGAACCGTCTGGGGAGCAACTTTCTTAGCCACCCCTATTGACACTCCAAGGTTAAAATTATTAGGAGCAACTTTCTTAGCCACCCCTGTTGACACTCCAAGGTCAAAATTATTAAAATTCGTCCGAGAAGCAACTTTCTTAGCCACCTCTATCAACACTCCAAAGATAAAACTGTGAGGAGCCATCCGGGAATAAGATCTCCTGTCGATACTCCAAAGCAGATAATAACTCAATATGCATACGACCAATGCTCAGGCACTGTATGCATGCGACCTCCTACTCCTACATGCATACGACCAACTCTTAGGCACTATATACATGCAACCTCCTACTCTTGTATGCATGGGACCAACTCTCAGGCACCGTATACATGTGACCTCCTACTCCTACATGCATATGACCAACTTTTAGGCACTGTATGCATGCATATGAACAACTTTCAAGCATCGTATGCATGTGATCTACTATCTGGCAAAAGCATGCATGTGACTAACTCTTAAGTACTACATGCATGTGATCTACTATCTTTCAAATGCATGCATACGACCTACTCTTCAGTATCGTATGCATGTGATCTACTTCAGCATTCAGATTATGCTAATTAAAGGCACAACTCTCACATAACCTATTATAAGGTGCATCCTTCACATGATCTACCTAGGCATAAACTCATTACCAGGTGAGGCACTCCAGTACTCAAACTTATTACTAGCTGAGGCACTCTGGTGCTCAAACTCATTACTAACTAAGGCATTCCAATGCTCGAATTCATTACTAACTGAAGATGAATTAATATAATTGATTAGTCATTCAAATTATTTAATGTTTGTTTAGCCATGATTTGCAGGAATCTATTTATGTCAGTTCATGTGTTATCTTCTGTTATCTACTGAACATTTGACTTATCATGCTTGGAGAGTAAAAATACAAGTTTCATTATAAAAAATCTCTTTCAACAAGGTAAATTTATATATGAAGATTTAAGAACACAGATAAAAAAAACAAGCCTACAGCTATCGTATCCTAAAAGGAAAGTTGGGTTCAAAGAACTAAATCTCGATGAACTGGAGGATCAACGAGCAAACAGACTACTTAAGCTTTTTCTTGTCCTCCCCTCCCTCAGCCCTGTTACCCCCAAGGTACTTGGGGAAATCGAATGGTTAACTCAACCATGCAAGGAGGCAAAAAAACACAGCTATAAAGGTTGAATTCCATGACATAACCATGGGGAGGTTATGAAAATTGTGGCAAAACTTCCCACAATCCTCAGAGAGGAATTATCCATGGAAACTTCCTATGCTGCAAGCCATACGTGCCTCCACTTCATCACAAAAACCCCAATCATCAAAGCACAAGGGGCTCAACCAATGCACTCATCAAGTCATTCTGAAAACAAAAAGAAGGCTTTTTACACCTTATATAGATTAGTCAGGTTTCACCAATGAATCCAAAAACTATCCAGCTACCCTAGATCAAAATGGTCTAGCAAAAAGCAAGGTTGTCATGCCAACAGCCATAAAGCATGCATATTAAATGCATGGTTTGACACAGATAAAGTGATTACATAAAAGACTAAAATGACAACATTGTAGACTGAAAGTAAAGACTTTTATTAGCAAACTACAGCTCTTAGTCCATAGAATGAATTGAGAGTTAAAGGGCTAATGTTATGGGTATTTTTAAAACCATGCAAAATGGGTAGGCAATAGCCCAACAACCAAGTCTAACTAAAAGAAACCTAGTTTGTCTAAAACTGAAGTCACTAAGCAAAGGCACCAGATCGTTAGGCACGAGCTTGGATCACAGGATAAAGGCGGTAGCACCAATTCAATTAACAACGAGCTTCAGCTCACTGATTGAAACATGCCACCTTAACCATGTTCTAGAAGACCCACTTTGGTTAAACCCGGGAATGGAACCAACTTGTATGGCCAACTTGCATATGCCGGCTTACAGGAACCAACTTGTAATTAGTTTATTATTTTTCCTTTTCTAGAATACACCCCAACAACTATAAATAAGGGTTAAGATTATGTATAGGGAGAGGCCAATCTTAGATAGTGAAAACTTACTGAACACCACCTATTGTAACTGCAAAATTATACAGAGAAATAACATTACCATGGATGTAGGAGTCAACAATCGACTTTAGTTGAACCATATTAAAAAACTCCCCGTGTTTCTTTTCTATCCTTCTTCCTGTCCCCATCTCTCCATCTCTCTTTCTCTTTCACACCAACTGGAATTGTAATTTGGGGTTTACTGAACTTTTCTGGTTGACAGAATTTGGGCTTACCAAATTCCACCATCAACATATTCTAATTCAAATCATAAATAAAATTTTTGAATTTTTTTAATATTCTTCTAATTTAAAATATCTTTTCTTTTATTCATATTAAATAATTTATATATAAGTAAATAATTATATTTATATAGAAATAAAATATTTATTAACACATGATTAGTAAAATCTAATTTTGATTCAATAGATAACGTGTACTTGAAAATTCTCACTTTTTAAATTTCACATTATTTCTAAATATCTAATACTAAATTTGATATTTCATAGTTTTCCTTTTAAAATTCTTATCAATATTAAGTACTTATTACCATTTCAATTTAAAATATTTCTGAAATTTTATAAAAAAATTATTTCTAACAAGTATATTTTCTTGAAGATAATATATCAGTTATGACAATGCATGAACTTTTATTAATTAAATAATTAAATTTTTAGTATGAAGTAGTTAAGTGAAATTTTACAAAATAATTTATAAATAAATTCACCTGAGTATAAAAATATTAATTTTTTTAAAAGATAAAAAATTCAAATGAAAATTTTAGTTAATTTAAAATATTAATATAATAATTTTATTAAATTAAAATAAATATAATATTTTCTCACAATTAATATGAATATAATTGTATCAATTATATAATAATATAATTAGTAAAAATATGATGATGTTTTGCCTATATTTGAATACATTATAATTTATAATATAAATTTATATGTGCATCACACTGAGTGTGAGTTAATTTTTAAATAACTATTCACAAGTTTGATTAAATATGACAATTTGTGATATGTCCACGAAATTTGCGTGACCAAGAAAATTAGTACATGACATGTGTCACATGTATAAAAAAATCCATTTTTTTAATGATAATGTGAATATCTATATGATGAAATAATCCTAGTTATGTGACAATTTTATTGGTCAGTTAAATTTCTGTAGGATACATTATCATCTTTAATCATTCTGATCAACACTTATGTGAAATTTGGACTAAATTTTCAGGATTTTAAAGATAAGGAGACTTGATTGCTTTAATTACAAATAAGAGAGCTAAAATTGTTACTATTTGAAAAAATAGAAAAACTAAAAATACAAATTAAAAGGCCAACTATTATTATAAAAGTAATTTGTTTGCAATATATTTAATAGCTGATATTTTACGATAAGATGAAATAAGTTCTTAGTCTCTCACCTACAATTATCATAATAGAAATATTCAATAAATAGATTTATATAACACAATCTCCTCACATGCCAAATATGACATAATAGCAATTTATTGTGCTAAATAAGTATTTGAAGGAGGCATATTGTATGCATATGGAGCATTTCTCTTTATAATACATCTGAGTAAAACTCATTCATTACTGATGTAAAATTGTCATTTAAGTGGATGAGAAGTTAATAAATATAATGTATCAAAAACATTTGCAAGTTTTTATGAAATGTTAATAAAAAAAATTGTAAGTTTGTATATAAAATCTTTTAAATTTTTACAGAAGGTTGCAATTTACGTATTATAAGTACACAAAAGTTACAACTCTTAAAAAATTGTTTAAATTTTTTAATTTTTTTTTAAATATTCTTAGTTATAAGAAGTCTAAAAAATTTTCACACAAGTTGTAAGAAATCTCACCCTCTCTTCAGGATTTCTGGTGTTGTAATTCCACAAGCGCACAGTGTAGCTACAGCTAGTACTGGCGAATACAGGTCAAATCCCATAGAGATCTCGTTTTCAACTACCAGATATTTGCAATTTTAAGATGCTTAAATTAAATAAGAAAAGCAAAAGAAGAGAAAGATCTAATGTAAAAGAAGCAGGTAAATAATTAAGCAAAGTATAATAATAAAAGTCTAGGATTGAGGTTTCACCACAACTATGATCTTTAATAATTAATTGATTTCTTTCCTATTATGATTACTTAATTTGTTTGAGAATGATTTTGCCTAAATTAATTAATAGCCTCTTTCAAGGTCTAATAATAGTACCTAAATTAACTTAATTACCTACTTTCATGGAATTAAATTAAATTAAGCCCTTTAAGATCTATGCAAACCAATAAAAATTCTTAAAAAAAATTAATCTACTTTTGTTATTAAGATCTCTTTATTTAACTATTAGTTTTCCAACGATAACCTTCTCCTTTTGGTACTTCAATTATCTACCTAAGACATGATAAAACATTGGCCAATACTTTATCCAAACATTGCAGGCATAATAGTTGAACCAAAATAAATCAGGAAATCACAATAGGAAATTTATCAATAACATTAAAGAATCATAATT
>JANHAO010003182.1:0-26754 GCA_026873985.1 Saraca asoca
AAAAGTTAAACAAAAACTACAAATTAGTAACTATTTAAGAGGTGAAAGTCATTATTTTTACAGGTACATTTTCTACTTATCAATATGGTTGTTACATTGTCGAGTCACTATCACAGTTTTACAAAAAAGAACTTGTTTTTCTACCCTACTTTTACCTTTTCTTGGGAAACAAGTTCTCCAAGCATTAAAACCAAGTTAAAACTTTTAGGTTACCATTGTAAACATATATATAACACTTACAGCGCAAGGGTAACAATATTTAACATAATTTCTCACAAGATTAAATTAAAAAGACAACTTAACGTGATAATCTATCAATGTATTTTATTTTAGGCAACTAATAAAATCCTAATCAAACTTTTAAATAATTAAAAATATTATATCATAAAGGATTTTTCTTCATCTCCCCTTTTTTGATGATAACAATCATGCATAAGAAAGACAATTAGAATAAAGGATAAGGGATAAGAAGCATTAAAGCTTAATAATTTGAAATTTCTTCTTGTATAGTATTCCTTGTTTTCAGCTTGGAGGTCTTTTATGCTTATGCCTTGTGTTGTCTTTTTGTTCTCCAAACTTGTATTTTCATTTTTTTTCCCTTTTGACATCACTAAAACATTTGAAAAGATAGGGTAGCAATAAATGACACAAGTGTATTTAATGAAGTAACATTAAAGACAATGAAGAGACTTAAATGCAAGTATACCTAAAAGTTTTAAGGGATATGGCAACAAGTCTAAATTGTTAATGCATTAAAAATCAATCATATAATGCATTAATGATAGCAAATTATCATGTCATAGCACAATAATCATCACTACAAGATTGATCATGATTGAACAAGAAGTTATTAATGAGTGCAATTGTCAAAAGTAAAACCTAAGTACTACATGCAATGAACCCATATAAAAAAATGCACAAGAGTCCTAATTAACATATAAGAAGACATAAGAAAAGGTCAAGTCCTATTGCTAGGTCCTAAGAAAAGGAGTTAAGCCATCCTTCATTTGTTACATAATCATATTGGGCATAGAGCCAATTTGTTGTTGCATCTCATGGAATTCCATAACCATACTATTCTTCCAAGCAACTATATCTTCCTTGAAGTTTAGGAGTTTCAACCTCAAGATTCACACTTCTAGAAGACTTGGTATCTGAGCTAAGAGACTTAATTTCAGAGGAAATTTCTTTAACATTTATGGCATTGGAAGGAGTGAAGGCCATAAACTTATTAATCATATCATTAATGTCTTAATTTTGAGAAAGAATAAGTTGCTCCCCTTCAAAATTGGCTTCCTTTTTCATTTAGATTTGCATTAATTTCCACCTCAGAATGTGTTTTTTCTTTGAAAATAATGGCTTACGCTTTTCAAATTTGAATAACTAAACACATAGATTAGTCATAAGCAAGATCAAGTGCAGATTGGGATTAGTTCAAGGCTTGAATAAATGCTAAAACATATTGTAATTGCTGCGCATGAAGCCCATCTATGAGATCAATGACTTCATTTTCATCATGAAGTAGTTACTTGCTCTTTTAAGGTAGAAAAACTCCACTTTAAAGTTTTGTGGATGTCCTTGAGCTAGAAACATCTCCAACACCTCTACTTGTTTTCCTAAAAGATTTTACATACTCTTTTAGCTTTCTTTCTCTTTCTTCATCAACTTTCTCTTTGCCTTTGCCAAGGTATTCAAAATGCCAAGATCTTTTTGAGATAAGCATTTCAAAGAATAAGGTACCATTACCTTTAGGAGTAGAAGCAGTATGATCAGCATCTTAAGTGAAAATAGAATCACTGAAAGTTTGTTAAGAATTATCAAAATCAGTAGATTTTGAATCTGGTTACTTGTTCTTTTTGGGACAAACTACATACTAAGATTTAAAAGTAAAAAGCAGTTTTCTTTGAACACTATATTTCTTTGTTATGTAATTTTTCAGATTAATCACTTTTGTTTTTCTTAAAACAAGCTTTGGAGCATCTTCTTTAGTGAAATTGATTCTTTCTAGCCATGTTGTATTCAATGTGTTTCTAGAAGTCACCAAGATACCTTCTTCTTTGCTTAAATCACCACCAAAATATTTGTGAATTTTGGTAATGAAGAGTCCATAAGGCATAGGGGTATGATTCTTGTTTCTCACATGTATCAAATGATGCATAATGATGTGATTAAGGTTTAGTTTGTAATCATTTTCAATAGTCCACAACATAAACAATTCAAAGCCACTTACATTGCTAATGAAGCCACTCTCTGGATAAAGAAATTGGCAAAAAATGTACTAAAGTACCTTTTGATCTCAATTAAGCACCTAATACTTGACGTCGGAAGAGATATTTTGGCTATTAGAGACAACTTTGGTCCATTCTTCAATATTATAAGCATCAACATTTAACTTACCTTTCTTCGATGTCATATGCCCATCATTTGGAATTTTTAGAATTTTGTTGAGAAGCTCAATAGTGAGTGTGATTTTCCTTCCATTCACATAAATAATCAAACTAGAATCAACTTGCTCCCCATTAATGTTGGCATGGAACAATTGAGGTGTACCAATTGTACACTTCATCATTACATTTGAGAAGCTTTTCCCACCCTTGATTTTTTAGCTATACAACACAATGAAGTTCCTCTTTCTTGAAGAGAATCAATATCAACAATATAATGGGTCACACACTTTCTTTTAGAGAATCAGAGAGTGTATCAAACTTTTTCTTCTGGGTTTATGAATAATAGGTTGAAGAAAGTGAGAAGTTTGGTTTGGCAAGCCATGGGTAATTGTTTGATTAAGGTTCGACTATAGGGTAAACATAAATTTTATAGAGAGAGGTTAGGATTTGAAAAGGGCAAATGGAATAGGAAGGGAGTTAGGAATGGGTGGTTTTTTTGGTTTAAGTGTTTAGGGGATTATATATTGCACAAATTTGTCAAAAAGTGAAGAGATTGCAAAGGGAAACAAAGAAATTTGAAAATAGAGTTGCAATTATTTGATGGTCGAAAATAGCAAAGAGAAGAAGGTGATGAATAGTTATTTTGGGGGTCTTTTGAAAAAGTTTTCATAAAAAAAGGCAATGGGCTTTTGAAATCTGTTTGAGATAAGAGAAAAAAGGAACTAAAAAGTTAAAATTAAAAGATGTTAAAACTAGTTTAGGTTTAAAATAGTAAAACAATTTTTGAATATTAACCCTCATGAAACCATTTGATCATAAAGAGGAATGTTTTGAGTTAAAACAAATTGACCTTTTTTGAAGATCATTAAAAAAACAAATTGAGAAAAACTAAAAAAAGCTTCAAGGAAAATAATTAAAAATTAAAAAAAATGAAATTGTTTTAAAGATAACTTAAAAATTAGTTTTACTACAAGATAATTTAAAGGATTAAAAAAAATATTTAAAAACTAAGTTTAGCTAGTTTTACAAAGAAAATTACTAAGTAATAAATTTCAGAAAATAATTATTCCTTTAGAAACCTTCTTTAAAATACTTTGTGATTAAAAAATAAATATATTTTATTAAAATGATACTTTGAAATAACATTTTTGAAATAAGCTTTGGACAAGAAGAAATGGAAAGTTTCATTTTCTAAATAGAAAAATGAAATCAGTTTTTAAACATTAAAAAGGAAAACTTTGAGACAAAGAAAAGTTTTTGAAATAAAGTTAACTTTGAAAACATAAAAGATAAGGCTTAAAAGCTTAGTTTATCATGCACACATAAAGGAATGGATAAAGGCTAGTCTAGGCATTTAATGTGCCTGATGTGCATCAGCCAAGAGAGAAAAAGGTGTGTAATAGCTATTGACTATTCAACTTTGACTTATTCCTATTTTCTGTCATGAAATCATCTTAGTTCTTCTTTATGGAAAAAGTAAGGTGCTCACTCTCGTTCACATTTTTTCAAAAAAAAAATTCAAGAAAGACTATTATACATGATATCTGTGCAAGCATTCATATAAGACAAACATATAAAAGCTTAAAAAATCACAATGTAACATTTTTAAACCACATGATTAATTGAGATCAACTTTCCAAGTTTTCTTTAATAAAACAAAATTGATTTTCATTAAGAGGTTTTGTCAAAAATATCAACAAGCTAATTTTTTGTATTTATTAAATTAAGCTTTATATCCCTTCTATAAACGTGATCTCTTATAAAATAATGTTTAATCTCAATATATTTGGTTCTAGAATGTTGAATAGGATTTTTGGTCAAATTAATAGTACTTGTATTATCACAAAGTAAAGGGATGTGTTTGAAAGTCAAACCATAATCACCAAGTTATTATCTCATTCACAATACTTAAGCATAACAACTTCCAACTGTTATATATTCAGCTTTGGCTATGGAAAGAGCAACTAAAGCTTACTTTTTACTATTCTAAGAGACAAGGACCTGGCCTAAGAATTGACATACGCCACCAGTGTTTTTTCAGTTAAGTTTACAACCTACATAGTCAACATCTAAGTATCCAATAAGATTAAAACATTTATTTTAAGGATATCATAAACTAAGATCTTTTGTTCCAAGTAAGCATCTAAAGATTCTTATCATAACATTAAGATGAGATTCTTTAGGATTAGATTAATATCATGCACATAAGCATATACTAAACATAATATCTGACCTACTTGTAGTTAAGTAAAGAAGTGAGCTAATTATACCTCTATACCACTTCTCATCTACTAACTTAACATTTTCATCTTTATCAAGTTTAGTAGATGGACTTATAAGAGTGCCAAGGACTTTTGCATTTTCCATCCCAAATCTCTTCAAGAGATCTTTAGTATACTTGGCTTGACTTATAACGATACCATCTTTGGTTGTTTCACTTGATGTCCAAGAAAATATATAAGCTCTCCCATCATGCTCATTTCAAATTCTCCTTTATAAGATTGAAAAATTCCTAGCACAAAAGTTCATTAGTATATCCAAATATAATATTATCAACATATATTTGCATAATTAAAATGTCATACTTAATGCTTTTTATGAACAAAGTAATATCTAGTTTTCCTCTTGTGAAACCATTGTCAATAAAGAATTTGCTTAATCTTTCATACCAAGCTCTGGGAGCTTGCTTAAGACCATATAAAGCCGTAGTGAGTTTAGAAACATGATTGGGTTTAAGATTTTTGAATCTGGGAGGTTGTTTGACATAAATTTCCTTATTTAAGAATTCATTTAAGAAAGCACTTTTAACATCAATTTGGTATACTTTAAAATTCTTGAATGATGCAAAAATAAGTAGCATTCTAATAGATTCAAGTCTAGCAAGAGGAGCATAAGTTTTGTCATAATCAATACCTTCCTGTTGATTGTAAGCATGTGTTATTAACCTTGCTTTGTTTCTTACCATGTTTCTAAATTCATCAAGATTGTTGCAAAAGAACCACTTTGTGCTAATGATTGAATAGCCTGGCAGTTTAGGCAAAAGTTTCCACACTTCATTCTTTTCAAAATGAGTGAGTTCCTCTTGCATGGCTTGGATACAACTTTCATCATTTAAGGTTTCATTGGCATTTTTTAGCTCAAGGTGAGAGAGAAGAACTAAATTGTTATTTTTCTTTCGACTTAAGGATCTAGTTTGAATTCCATGAGATGGATCAGCAATGATACATTCCATTAGGTAGCTAAGCATGTGTCTCCATTCTCTAGGAAGATTTTGATGTGGCCTTCTAAGAGTTTATTCCTCAAGTTACTCATTTGAGTTCACTTGCTCTTTTGAATCCTCTTATTATCTCTGATTATCTTGCTCTTTTAGACCTACTTGTTCATTTGAGCTACTTTGTTATACTTACTCCTTTTGAGCATTTAATGAGTAGTATTCTCTTTGTCATAAAATCATCTACATCATTAATTAAATCCTTTCTCAAAAGAACTTCATTATTTTTATCAAATACAACATACATAGATTCCTTAATCACTAGAGTTCTCTTATTATAAACTCTAGAAGTTTTGTTAGTGATAGAGTAACCCAAGAAAATACCTTCATATCTCAAATTAAATTTTGCTAGGTGTATTTCTCATTGTTCAAGATATAACATTTATAACCAAAAGCATGGAAGTAACCTATATTGGGTTTCCTTTCACTCCAAAGCTCATAAAGTTTTTTTTTTTAAGATAGGATGTATCAAGCATCTATTAATAAAATAACATGATGTGTTTATTACTTCTACCCAAAAATATTTTAAAACATCACTTTCACAAAGCATGGTTCTAACCATACCAATTAAAGTTTGATTTTTCCTTTCCACTAACCCATCTTGTTAAGGAGTTCTCGGACACGAAAAATTTGGCTTATACCATTATTTTCACAAAAAATTGAAAAATATAATTTTCAAATTTCTCACCATGATCACTTCTAATGCTTGATATGCACACACCCTTTTCATTTTGAACCTTTTTATAAAACTTTTCAAATTCATAAACAGCATCATCTTTATAAGCAAGAAAGAGTATCTAAGTATATCTTGAGAAATCATCAACAATAATTAACCTATATCTTTTGCCACCAAAGCTTAGACATTTTATAGGTCCAAAAAGATCCATGTGCAACAGATCCAAGGGTTTAGAAGTGGAAACAATATTTTTAAGTTGAAAAGATAATTTTACTTATTTTTCTTGTTGACAAGCTTTGCAAATATGGTTTTCTCAAAGTTGATTTTGGGAACACCACTTACTAAATCATTTTTATAAAGATTTGAAATAAGTCACATGATTACATGCCAAGCCATCTATGCCATAATGTACTTTGGTCATTTGTAGAAACAAAAAAAAAATTGTTTCCTTTTGGAGGAATATCCTTTAAGGAAATTGCATAAACATTACCTTTTCTTTGGCCCACAAATGATACTTTGTTATTGGTTATGCTTTGCACATAACAATGAGAAGATTCAAATATAATTTTATAGCCGTTATCACAAAGTTAACTAATGCTTAAGAAGTTATATTTAAGTCCTTCAACCATTCTTACATTATTGATATAGGATGAAGAGTTTATACCAATTTTAACAATACCGATGATTTTGCATCTAGTGTCATCACCAAGAACTTCTTTGTCTCCTTAAGTTAGTTTAAGAGACATGAACTTGCTTAAATCTCCTATCATATGTTTTGAATAACCACTATCTAGAAACCAATAGTCCTTTTTGACACTTGATTTGAGGCTAACCTACAAAGAGCGCGTTATCTATTTTTAGGTACCTAAATCATTTTGGATCCTTTTGTGTTAGTCTCATACTTCTTTTGATATTGACCTCTTGATACCTAAGTATATATATCTACAAAATACTTTTCTTTTATACGCATGAGATTGCGATCCATGTTCAATTTTTCTACAATAGTTACATGTGATGTGACGAGTAGATAAGTTACTAGTTTTCACAAAATAATTCTTGTAATATTTCATACTAGTTCCTTCAACATGGCCAACTCCCCTTTATAAAAAGACCATTTTTGTTTTTCCAAAAGAATATTTAAATTCCATTTGCAATTCACAAATCAAGTAAGCTCACATTCTAAAACTTTAATTTTTCTTTTTAATTGATTATTTTTATTTTTCAATTTTTTTGAAAAATTATTTTTCTTTAAAGTGACATTTTCTTTTTCTAAAACTTCTTTTTCTTTTATCAAAGAAACAAATTTTGTTTGATAAAACTTCATTTTCAATTTTTAAAAATAACTTAAAGAGAACTTGCTTTTTTCTTTTAAAAGTTCTTTTTCATTTTCCAAAAAAGTAACCTTATTTGATAGAACATAATTTTCAATTTCTAAATCATTTTGAAAATCACTTGTTTTTTCCAAAGACTTATTTTCCACAAAGCAATCTTTTTTAAATCTTCAACTTTTTCAAGAAAAACTTGTTTTTCCTTTTTCAAAGATTCAAGTTCCGTTTTCAAAGAAGCATTATCATCAAAAACATTTTAAATAATTTTTCATAACCCTTTGGGAATCCAATAGCAAATTGTCAAAAGCTTTTTGTAACTTATTATAGGGAATAGGATTTTCAAGATAGTTATTTATTACCTTGGTATAGTGATCTTTTACCATGAAGCAAAGATTTGTCATTACCTCCTCATGTTCTTCTTATTAATTATCTTTGGAGGAGACAACTTCATCATCCCATGAAGCCATCAACACTTTCTTCTTTGGATATCTTTTTTGAAACTTTTTCTTGAGATTTGGGCAATCAGCTCTTATATGATTAGGCTTTTACATTCATGGCATGTTAAGACTTAGTTGTTATTCTCTTTTCTTGTTTGCTCTTTCCTCAAAGAAGGTTTTCTTTTATTTAGCCCTTTTCTTTTGATCATATGAAAAAATCTCTATGTTAGATAAGTCATCTCATCATTTTCATTTTTAAATATTTCTTTTTCTTCTTCTTTTTCTTTTTCTATTGCTTCTTGTTTTGATAAAGAAGCTTTAAGAGTAATATTTCTCTATCATGAGTATCTCTCATATATGTTTTTTCATATGCCAAGAGTTTACCTCTTAACTCATCATATGTAAGAGTTTCAAGATTGTTACCTTCTTGAATTGCATCATATTTAGATTGCCAAGATCTTGGAGACACCATAGGATCTTTATGATAAGATCATGTTAAGGAATGATTCTTCCAAGAGCATAAAGATCATTTATGATGGTGGAAAGCCTTTCAAATATAGTTTCAATTGATTTGTCTTCTTCCATTCAAAAGAGCTCATATTCTTGAACAAGAATACTCACACATGTTTACCTTACTTGCTTCATTTCTTTGAATGTAATAAGGAGTTTTTCCTAAATCTCTTTTGCCATTATGCATTTGGATATTTTCTTGCATTGTTTTGGAGCCATGACACATATGATTGCATTTTTTGCTTTAGCATGGAGATTGCTCTTTTCTTTTCATCTTCATTATAATCTTTCATTAGTTTAGGAATATCCTTTCCATCTTACTTTTTTTGTTGGAGTGGTGTATCCTTCCTCAATGATTTCACACATTTCATCATCAATGGCTTGAAGATAGATCATCATTCCATACTTCCAATAGTCATAGTTGGTGCTATCGAACAATGGTGGTCTAATTGTAGAGTGTCCTCCTAGATTATAAGAATCCATCATGTACCTACAAGGTCTTTACTGAAAGTCGTTAAGCTCAAAATAGAAACCAAGCTTGGATACTAAATGATAGTGATAAAATACCAAAAAGGGGTGAATTAGTGTAAAAATATTTTCAAGCCTTTTTAAAAATTTCTTTTCATTATTTTGGAAAGAGCAAATTCTAGTTCACAAAAAACAAGTAAAATGTGTAGTTCAAAAATAGCAAGCAACATTGCAAATAGCAACTAAAAATTTATAAAAGTAATGAGTAGGGTAGAGAAGATACAACTAGTGTATAAAGGTTCAATGTTTTAAAAGGAATGCTTTTTGGGCCTACTCTCTCTCAATGTCAAATGAGCATTTGAGGGTTATCTACTAGTATTTATTTTTTTTAGCCCTTTTACAACCTTTGTCACTTGATCATTAAGGACTTAAGCAACCAAGACAACAATTCCTAGCTCTCAAGGATTATACAAGTGTTTTCCTCACTCTACCCTAAGCTAGTGAACTAAAATACATTCAAAGATAAAAAGATTTTTTTTTCAAACTCTCTTTAAGAATAGATATGCATATGAAGAAGTTTTTCTCTCAAGAATCGCACAAGAAGATTAGAAAAGAAGCTTAAAGCTCAATATGCTTTGTTATTGTGATGTGCTTTCTTGAAGAGGAGAAGTCTCCTATTTAAAGGGGAAGCCAAGGAGCAAAGAGCAAAGGTTCCAACAGTAGTCCAGCAAGTTTTAAACTATCATATGGCTAGCCATGAGTTGTCACTTCATAAAAAGCAAAGGAGACAGCTACTGCTTGCTTTTTATTTTGGGAGGGGCACAGCTTGCTTTTTTTAATGAGTAATGACTAATATAGTTGTCATTCTACAATACTAGACTGTATTATGCATAAAGTATGCCAGTGCAGTAGCAAATTCAAAAATATAACTATTAATATGGCTATTACACAGTCAAGTTATAGGATAAGGCTATCCACACCTAAGAGCAGGTGAATTTGGTGTTTTTAAAAGTTTCATAATTTTTAAAATTCTCTTTGAAAATCTCTTGATTTTGGAAATCCATAGGATGGTTTTAATTCAAAGTACAAACCTAAGGTAGTTTGATGAAGATGTTTACACACATGATATAATAAATCAAAGCATTTGTGTAAAGCAACTTATTTAATTATCCATAAGTAAGGCATTAAGAAGCACATTCAAAAAGTGATATAACTCTTTAAATCATACCAAAATAATATAAATTGTTAGAAAATTAAGAAAAAAAGGGAAAGAGGAATCAAACACAAGTTTTTTATAGTGGTTCTTTTATAAAAATCCACTCTAAGGTCTACATCCACTTTTCAAACTTGAAACAAGCTCGGTTCCATTTGAAGAAGCATCTAATCCCTCCAAGTTTAATACAAGCACAAGAAAAAGCCTTTAAATTAATTGCTCAATCACAATCAAAAAGTATCAAAGAATCCCACTCAAAAAAGAAAAATAAAGAGTCCAACCACTCTTTCTAACCTAGGGCTAGCTAGCCCTAGAATACTTAGAAATTTTTTAGATGAAATGAAATAAATCACAAGAACTCAAAAGTTCATATTATAAATTGAAGCTCTAAAGGATAAGAATCAATCAAATCTAACTCAAGTTCAAGAAACCAAGTCAATTGATGAAGCACAAATGAAATAGGTAATATTTGTCTCTAAGATATTAGGGTTTTTCAATAAAGAAGTTTGAGAAATAAGTATTTATAGCAAGACACCAATACACTTAGTAAAATGACCACTAATTCAAATTTTAACCAAGGCAATTAGAATCACAAGATCAAAATTTGAATATCGATTCAAATAGCGATTAGAATCATGAAGAAAAATTTTCAATTCAAAAAGCTTGTGATTTGAACTGCAAAAAGTTAGTTCAAATCTTGATTTTAATCACCTCAAATATCAAAGTTTCTAGCATTTTACAAATACCTTCAATTCAAATCACAATCGTAATCATAAAAGGTTAATCAACTCAGGTTCAAACACTTATGATTCAAATTGCAAAAGTGTAGTTCAAAATCTGAATCAAATCACTTCTAAAAGCATAGTCTCGGGTAATTTTCAAAATAACAGTGATTTGAATCACAAAAAAATAATTCAAATTTCCAATTCAAATCTCCTCAAATCTTAAATCCTCTACCCAAGTCTAGAGGCTACAATTCGAATTGCAAACATAGTTTAAAATTGTTTAATTCAAATTGTAATGCCAAAAATTGTTTTTAAAAAAATCTATTTTGAAACCAAAATATTTCTTACTCATTCCAAACCTTTTCAAAATAATCATTTTTTAGCCAAAAAAAAAAGCATAATTCAAAGTTTAAAAATTTGATAAATCATTTTAGGACATTTAGGAATGCTTTTAGATAAATAATTAAAAAAGAAATCTTATAAACTCTCTTAAGGTAAGTCCTTCCAAAATTAGTTTTAATTTTGAGTTGAATTCAAATAAAATCTAAACCTTTACGTATTTCAAATCCTAAACCTATACTAAATCCTCATCAAAAAATCCAAGGCTTCTAGGATTGATCCATTAAAATAAAAATAAGATAAGCTCATCTAAAATTATTTATTGTCATCAAAACACAAATTAACTTATTTAGAAAATAAGGGCTAAGGTCAACACAAGTCACTATCATAGTTTCATAAAGAGCAACCTGCTCTTTTTGCCTTGTTTTTACCTTTTCTTATGGAATAAGTTCTTCAAATAGTAAAATTAAGTTACAACCTTTAAGTTACTATAGTAAAATATATCTATAACAGTTATGGCATAAGGGTAACAATATTTGACATAATTTCTTAACAAATTAAATCAAAAAGATAACTTAACAAGATAATCTATCAAAGTATTTTATCTTATGCAACTAACTAAATAAGATCATCGTCAAAATTTATAAATAATTGGAAATATTATACCATAAGGGGTTTTCTCAAACTTGTTAATGGAATGAGTGTTATGAAACTTGGATTAGGAATAGGCCTATGTTGCATGACTTAGCCAATACCTTTAGCAAGAGAGACAGACATAAATTGTGGTACAAATTTTACATTGACCAATAATGAAATATGTCACTTTGCTATAATATTTCTATAAAAATAAACCTCTAAAGGTGATAGGAAAATTTAAAAGTTAAACTAAAAGCTAACTTCACCCAGACTAATGAGTCCCTACTCCTCAGCATTTGCAATCATGCTATATCATATCCTGGGGCCAGTGAAAGAACATTAATATAGAAATAGTTTACATCTTACTGCATGAAATGGATTAGATTCGACACATAGGCTTCAATTCTAAGAATTTTTTCCCATTAGAATCTATAATTTAGATTGTCCATATTTTATAATAGTTTAATGTCAAGATGGATTATTAGGCCCCTTTTGTGATATTATACACTAGGCTTCTATAGGTACTAAACCCAGACTATAGAATTTAGGTAGATCCTATGATGGGTAAGATCCTAACCTAGATATTATATTAAAATAATAGGTCACTACTCTACATTGTTAGTTAGAGACAATTTTCTTCTATCAAAAAGTTGTAAAGTCTTCCCTAAGATTAAAAAGACTAGGGATTGCTAGAGGAAAGATTTTGTCAACTACTCAAATCAGCTTGATGGAAAATATTGCAAATTTAGGTAAGGCTTATTATTAGTTTTAGCTTATTTCTGATCTACAATTCAAACATGTCGTATTAACATAATTCTAGTGCATATTTTCAAATCCATATTTCATTTTAGCAATTGGTATCAGAGCTTGAAATTACACAATATAGTTATTTAAAATTGTGGATCATTGGTAGAACTTGCTAATGTAGAATTCTATGGTATTGATGATTCGGTAATGCTATAAGTTTAAAATTTTCATAGCTTTAAAATATTAGAATTTATAAATTAATGTTTTCTGTTATCATTGTATGTTGAATTGTACTAATTGTGAATTCAATGCTTGAATGTTCTTAGATTGAATCTGTATGCATAAACTTGAATAGGAATAGAACTCACTTGTCAATTTGAGGAATAATTGTGATTTGGCATTGTAAATAAAAAAATCAGAAAAATTTCCTAGAACAATTGGTAAAGAAAAAAAATGGTTTGAATCAAATTTGATACAAAACTTTTTCCCATAAATGCTTTTTTGAGTATCGAAACATAATTCTTTCAAACTCGAATTTTCTAGGCAATTTCTTACAAAATTTTTGGGAGCATTAACTGAGATTAATTTCCATAAATAAAATGCATAAATCAATTGGTGCTAAAATAGTTTAAAATTAAATAATCATTTTAAAGCCAAAGAATTGTGATGTTTTTAATTTGATTAAAAATTTCAGTTTTTCCTCAAATTAATGGGTATGTAAGTAAGAAAAATAAATATTTAATGTAATGGTGCAAAAAAAATTGCACAAAATGATTGAAAATTAAAAAATTAAATCAGGTCAAATCTAAACAAACAAACCCATTTTTAGTCAAACAGGTAGGGAAAATAAAGGTTTGGGTTATGGCAAAAAAAGAAAGCCCTCACACAATATTGAACCTAAAACCATAAGCTAAAGAGCTTTCTACTCTATCAACTGAGTTGCACATCTTTCTTGTGATTTTATTATAGGCTGAATCTTTAAAGCTATGTCTGGTGGTCACTAATTTGGATCTAGTGCTTAGGGAAAAGGAACCTATCATTGATGCAAACTCTAGGGCTGAACTAAAGGCCAAGCATAAAAAATGGACTCATTCAAACATTATATGCATGATGGTCATAAAGTACATTATAGACAAGACCATTAGACAGAGTAATCCTAAGTCTTAGAATGCAAAAACCTTTCTTGACTCAGTTGTAGAAAAATTTATAAAATTTGATGAAGTGGAGAAAGGTCACTACCTCTCACTACTGGAGAAGACAACATATGACGATGTCAGTGGAGTGTGAGAGCACATTTTAAAACTAGCTAATTATTACAACAACCTGAAGAGCATGAAGGTTGATCTATCTGACAACTTCCTTATTTGACTGCATTTGAGTCTCTACCTACTCAATTTGGCATACTGAAGACTTCGTACAATACCTGAAAAGGTGAATGGACCATTAATGAGCTGATATCCATTATGAATTAGGCAAACGAGGACATGAGAAATGGAAAGGTTTAGACTACAAATTTTGTTTCTCATAGTTCAACTTCAGAATAGGGAAACAAAAGGTATCGATGGGACAGAAAAGGAAATCCACTCATGATAAGAAAAAGGATGAAATGAAAGATAATCATTATAAGCTTAAAAAGGCTCAGTTCAAAGGAAATTGTAGATACTACAAGAAATATGGGCATAAGAAGGTAAATTGTTTCAAATATAAAAAATGGATTAAGGTACCTTTTTAGCTCTAGTTTGTTTTGAATCGAATGTAATTAATATACCATCAGATACTTGGTGGTTAGATACTGGTGATACTATTCATGTGTCGAATTCCTTGCAAACAATGAGAAACTTATAGAGGTTAAGTGAAGGGGAGCTTATTGTCCAACTTAGAAATGGCGACGGAGTACAAGTTGAGCACATAGGAGATATTTCTTTATATTTATCTTCTAATCATGTATTAGAACTAAAAAACACTATGTACCTTCCATGAGAAGGAATTTGATTTCGATTATTACATTGGACCTTAATAGATATTCTTGTCATTTTGAAAATAGAAAGTTTAATTTGTTTTATAACTCATATATGGTTAGTTCTGGTAATTTATCTAATGGATTATATAAAATTAATCTTAATCCCAGTTTCATAAATGTGATTAATACTATAACTGGCAAGAAAAGAAAGAGAGCTAATGAGAATTCCTCAGTGTTATAGCCTAGGCATTTGGGATATATTTCGAAAGAGAGAATGCAAAGATTGATAAAAGAAAAGGTCATGCATGATTTGGATTTTTCAAATTTCAACACATGTGTTGACTACATCAAAGGAAAACTCCATTCTAGAGCCAAAAAGGGGGAAAAAATGGAAAATGGGAAGCCCTAGAATTGATTCACACAAATATTAATGGACCAATTACCCCTGTTGTCATAGAGAGTTACAAATACTTCATTACTTTCATAGATGATCACTCCAAATTTGGAGGGGTAGAATTGTTCATCAAAAAATTTGAATCATTGGATGCTTTCAAAGCTTTTAAAGATGCAATTAAGCTTAGACATGGAAAGAAAATTAAAAGTGTCAACTCTAATGGAGGTAGTGAATACTAAGATAGGTATGATAAGACTGGGGAAATCTAGTTCCATTTGCTAGATATTTGCAAGAGTGTGGCATTAAAGCTAGTTACATGATACTTGGAACACCTAAACAAAATGGTACAGTAGAGAGGAGAAAATGAACACTCATGGAAATGTTCAGATATATGCTTGCTCATTCTTCATTATTAGAATTTTTAAAGAATAATACTTTAAAGACTGCTAACTATATTTTGAATCAAGTGCCAAACAAGTCAGTCCCTAAGACTTTTTATGAGTTATTAAATGGTAAAAAGCCTAATATGAGGTATTTTCATGTCTGGAGTTGCAAGGTAAAGATAAAACCTTATATTCCCTCGATAAAGAAACTTGGTTTCTAAAATCATCTCTGGGTTCTTCATAAGTTATTGTAGTGACTCAAGAGGTAGCAAATTCTACTGCCCAACTCCTATAACCAAAGTGATCGAATCAGATAGAGACATTTATTTTGAGGATAAGTTGGATAGTGGGGTCCACTTTCAGAGAAAAAATGTCGTAATTCCACTAGTGCCATAGGCTATAGGGTCATTTTCCATCATTCCATAGGCTGATCCAATACAACCTATGATAGAAGATCTAGAACCAGAGGAACTAGTTGTGAACATTCCCCAAAGGACATCTAACACTGATTCCACTAAGTTTGCCTAGGCCATATCCATTCCTAATTCTTTAGGGTCAATTAGATTAATGAAAGATAAATTAGCCTTAATGTATAAGAATCAAGTGTGGGATCTAGTTAAATTACCTTCTAGTTGTAAATTGGTTAAATATAAATAGGTCTTTAAGACCAAGAGAAATGCTTAAGGGGAAATTGAGAGGTATAAGGCTAGGCTTGTAGCTAAAGGCTACACATAAAAGGGAGACATAGATTACATCAAATGGATGTTAAGACACTATTCTTGAATGATGACTTGTTAGAAACAATTTATACAAGACAACCAAGCAGTTTCAAGGGAAGGGCAATACACCTTGTGTGTAAACTAAGAAAGTCCATATATGGCTTAAAGTAAGTGTATAGATAATGGTATCTTAAGTTTGATGAAATGGTGACTTCTTCAGGGTTCAAGAAGATTAGTGTGGACCAGTGCATTTATATGATGGTAAGTGCATGCAGTTTTGTAATACCAATACTATATGCTGATGACATGCTCCTTATTAGCAATAATTCAAACCCATTAACTGAGACAAAGCAAATACTATCTAAACATTTTGACATGAAAGATCTCGGAAATGCCTTATTTGTATTAGGCATAGAAATTCATTATGACGAATCCTGAGGTGTACTTGGTTTGTCTCAATGATCATACATCGAGAAAATCCTAAAAAGTTTCAACATATCAACATGTTCTCAAGCTTTAGCACCCATACAAAAGGGTGAAATTTTTTCAAGGACCCAATATACTCAAAATGATAAAGATAGAAAAAAGATGAAAAAAATCCCATATGCATTAATCATAGGTAGCCTGATGTATGCTCAAGTATGTACACATCCAAATATAGCTTTTGTTGTAGGTGTATTGGGAAGATACCTAAGTGATACTAGTTAGAGACATTGGACTAAAAGAGTGACAAGGTACTAGCAAGGTACAAAAGACTACATGTTGATCTACAGGAGATCGAGAGATCTCAAAGTTACAAGCCACTCAGGCTTAGATTTTATAGGCTATCCAGATGACTATAAATCAACATCTGGATACATCTTTATGATATCAAAAGGATTTGAATCATGGAAAAGTGTCAAGCAATTAATTACAATAACCTCCACTATGGAAGTAAAGTATGTCATATGTTATGAAGCTACTAGTGAAGCTATATGGTTAAGGAATTTCATTACTGATTTGAACACAATTGAGAGCATCTTGAGGCCCCTAACCATCTACTGTGACAATGCTATTGCTATTAGCTTCTCTCAAAATGATAAAAGCTCTACTGTATGAAATATTCTGATGTTAAGTACTACTTTGTGAGAGAGAAGATAGGCGAGCTTATTATTTGTATTGAACATGTTTCCACAAATCATATACTTATAAATCCACTAACTAAGGGCTAAGTGATTGGAATGTATCATGATCATGTAAATAATATGGATTTGGCTAAGTCTTTTTGATATATTGGGTTAGTGGGAGTATTGTATCTGATGTAATCACATTGAATTTATTGACGGTGAAATTTGGTAGGTCCCAAATCTCAGTCAATTAAAATAGTTCTTGTACCCCCAGGCTACAATCCAATTGTATGAAAAGCAGGAAAATAGCTAAAGCAAAAAGAAAAAGGAAGAACAAGATCAACACCAGAGATTTTAACATAGTTTGGCTAAAATCCTTTGTTTGGATTCCTACGTCCACAGATGATTTTATTTCTATGGAAATTTTGGCAGAGTTACAATATGTATTCTTTAGCCTTCCCCTATTGCACCTATTCCTCTTCCTTTTATAGAGACTGGGAGATTACAGATGTAATTTACTAAGTTGTGAATCTGTTACATCAAATAATAAATGTATTTGACAAATATGACTTCTGCAAATCAACTTTTGTAGACTACTTTCTGTGCATGGGCCTTTGTAAGCTGCTTCTTGTAGATTGGCCCCACAAGTTGGGTCTGTGAATGGAAGTATGCTTCAGGCTTAACCTCAATGGGCTTTTAGCTGGGGAGACATACTATGTCCCGTGAGCCAGGGCTCCTCTTTTGGGGTCATTGTTGGCCTTTGGTCAATAACGTCAAGCTCGCAAGCTCACATTTGGCAATGCAAGTTCATGTAGGATGAACTATTGGCCATACAAGCTAAGGCTCATCTCTAGCGAGCTGGGGCTTCTGCCTTGTTCTGTGCTCTAAGCTTGTAACCGACGATCCAGTGCCCTTGAGCGATCTTAGCTTTGGGGCAGGTTGGGCTTTCCTCATTTGGATTCATCTATTGCTAGACCTTTGCCAGCCCATTTTGTATAGTACCAGAAAATACCCACAACAGAATCAATTGTAAATTTCTGAGATATATTAAATGAAATATTCATCATTTTGCCATATGTTATTATTGGGCACAATTTTTCCTAGTTATGGCATGTTATTTAGAAACATTTAGACCCTGTCTCACCATTAAGTTGAGAATATTGATTCTCATTTGGCATTCTAAGCAGATGCTAGGATCATTGTATGGAGATTTACATAAAGTCATAACTATTGCTATATAAGTCTCATTATGCACATCTAATGTCTTAGTCAATGAAATGTAAATGTATAATATGTATAACATCACTATACCCTTTCGGATATAATGTTCTACACTGACACTTATGTTTTCAACAAATCTATGGGTATAATAGTATTATAATAATTTATTTTGATATTAAACAAAAGTATCCACATAGAGATTATTAGAAATCTGTAACCTAGACTGCCCATATTTCATAATATTATTTAAAGTTTAATGTCAAAATGAACTATTAGGTCTCTGTTGTGACATTATATGCTGGGTTTTATGAGTATTAAACCTAAACTACAGAATTTAGGTAGATTCTATGATAGGTAAGATCCTAATCCAAATGTTATATTAAAATGATAGGTCCCAACTCTACATTATTAATTAGAACAATTTTCTCCCATAAAAATATTAAAAAGTCTTCCCAAAATTGAAAGGACTATGGATTGATAGATGAGAGATTTTTGTCAACTTCCTAAACCAGCATAATGAAAAATTTTGCAAATTCATATAAGACTTATAATTAGCTTTATCTTGTTTCTAATCCACAATTTAAATATGTCGTATTAACATAATTTTAGGAAATATTTTCAAATCCATATTTTATTTTTGCAATTTCATAGATGATAGACATAAGAATGCTTATCAAACACAACAAACTCAATCGCTTGCAATCTCAGGATTGTAGACGGTTATCAACTAGTCATCTCTAAATGGTATGAGAATATGCAGCCAAGAAGAAAATCACGAGAAAATAGTTAGAATGATATGAAATTTTATTAGTTCATTGCTTAAATGGGAAGCATGAAAGCTATAGACCCATCTGACACTTGAGTGAGATATACCAATAGAGTTATGACAATCAATGGCTAATTTTCTGTAATTTAAGCAGAAAATCAGATTTACAAATTATGAATTAATGACAAATGTTATCTTAATTCAAACTATATTTTTTAGCAGCACATGTTATTTAAAAATTTGAATGAATAATTCAAAAGTGGGATATATATGTGATGGGATTATAAACCACATAAAAAAAAGGAAAATGATAATTGTGAAATCAAATATTAGAAAAATTATTGATCAAATTATTATCCTAAAATTAATTTCATATTATTATCTCTAAGTCAATTGCAAATTAATTTCATATAATTATTCCTTTCTAAACTTTTGCAATTTGAGCTTTGATAAAATGGAACAAGTTATAAGATGAAATAACTAATTATATAATTTGATTTGCATTTTATGTGTATTAATAAAATATTTTTTCTTAATTAACATATTATTAAAATATTTTTCTTAATTAAAATATTATTGATGTGAATGAAGTCAATAAATTTGTATTCATGGAAGTAGTATAATCTTTTGAATAGATTAATATTCTAAGCAAAATTTTGAATAAACTAACTTTCTGTAATTTAAATGAAAAAATTGGATTTATGAATTATGAATTGATAATAAATTTTATCTTAATTGAAACTATATCTCTAATCACATATGTTATTTAAAAATTGGAATGGATAAATAAGAAGAATGATATATAATATTTATAATTGATTATAATAAGAAAGAAGAGATAAAAAAATGTTTGAGCTAATTATTATTCTAAAATTAATTTTCTATCATTATATATCTAACTTAGTTCCTATTATTATCCCTATTTAAACTTTTATAATTTGAATTTTGATATCATAGAATAAGTTATCATTTGAAAAAATTGATTATATAATTTGATTGGCATTTTGTGTATATTAATAACCTCTTTCACTTTTTTTAATTATTTCCTATTATTATATAGTTGGATTGGCACTTGGAAAAATAATTAAAAAAATGATGAGTCTATATAACATTCTATTACCAATCTCATCATTAAGTTCAAATCTATGGAAGCAATATAATCTCAGTACACTTCTTAAAATGTTGGAAAACTAATCATATAAATACTGTTTAATAAATGTACTCTTTTGTAAGGTCTTATTTTTTTTGTTTTACCTTTTTGAAAATTGAGAGAGAGAAAATATTAATGTCAAACCATGATTAATCTCCTAGAATCAAATTATTTCTCTCAACTGTATTTTAAATTCTACAATTTAATTTTGATTTTTCAAATTTAGATGTTATTATTTATTTTTATTTTTTCTTTTAACGTTTTTAAAATTGATAGAAAAAAGTAAGAAGAAAAAATATCAGAAAATAAAATTTTAAAAATCTCCTAAAATTAAATTTCTATAATTATATATATCATAAGTTTTCAATTTTAATTTTAATTTTTTATTAAAATTTTGCTGTTAATTTATTTTTGTTCTTTTTATTTATGAGTTTTGAAATTCAACCATAAAAATCAGAAAATAAAATCTTAATTAATCATTAAAAATTAAGTTTTTATCATTATCTTTATGTCTAATATAATTTTTTGTACTTTTTATTTTTTATGATTAAAATATTTACTCTTTTTTATAAAATTATATTTTCTTATGATCAACAAATTTTTATGTACTTCATGCAAAAATAAATATTATTATTATTCTTTAATATTTACAATTAATTGATATATTTTCAAATTATTTCATAATAATTACAAATATACACTCCTTATAAATTTCATTGGCTTTTTAATATAATTCATACTAATCAATAGCCAATAATATCATACATTGCATAAGTATTATTCTAGTAAAATATAAAGTAATGGGTCAACAACTTTAGTGATGCAATGACATCTAATGTGTCTTGAAATTTTTCCTTATTCAATGTCCTGCCTTTGAACTCAAAGATGTTGTGTGTGTGTGCTAAGTGGCTTACCACTCCTATTATTATAAAAAAAATACTTTATATATATATATAAAGTAATGGAACTTCAATAAAATCAAATCCCTTATTTTCAATTAAAAAAATTAGTTAAAACAAACTTATATATGACAAAATTTTCAACAATAAGTACAATTTACTTTTAGAAAATGCATACAAAGTATTGTGTTGTGGGTGAAAATCGATCTCATGAGAATAGGTCGAAGGCCCAACGGAAGTCAAGTCTGTATTAGAGGACATCCAACTCGTTGAGGATGAGAGCGCAAGGTCCTGGCTCGTGTGCTCAGCAAATTGCTCCGCCAAGTCCTAGCTCACACGTAATTCAAGCTCACCCCACCAGCCTCAAGCCCGACCCCACTATTTGAAGAATAGCAGCCATCCCGCATCAGGGATCTCAGTTCATGAGACAAAGCATCTCCCAAGACCAAGAGCTCCACGAGGTGGAGTTCCAGACAAGCTTACGTCAAACCTGTATGCTAGCCGACAAAAGGGGCACACCCCACAGAAAGAAGCCTACAATAGCTGATTTGGAATAGTCTAGAGAGTTTTGTTCATTTATTATTTGATGTAACAGAATTGCAACTTGTAATTATTGCACGTAACCTTTCTTCTTCTATAAATAGGATGTAGGAAATCATTATAAAGAGGAAGAAAGAAAAAAGAGGCCAAAATAGCTAGCCAACACTCTGTAAACCTTTCCTTCAAATCAATAAAATTCTATTGTGGACGTAGGGTTCGATGCTGTCCAAATTTAGCCGAATCACATTAAAAACGTTGTTTGCCACTGCTCTCCTTCCTCTCCATTATCTTCTTCTCTCGCTCGATCTACCAGAAAACAATTTGGGGTTCAAGAATCGATCACAGTCGGGTGGAGTTTGGCATAACTAGATTCCACCATCAACATTTTGGTGCTAGAAGGAGGGCCCATCTATTTTTTGAATCATCTTTCTGTCCAACTACAATAATGAGATGAAGGGTCACCAGGAGTTCCAGCACTCCAGCCATTCAACCAGTAGCCCTTCAATCACCCCTTGAGGACATCGTAAGAGAGTTGGCTGGAACTGTTAAAGCGCTAGCACAAGTGCAAGCCCAGGATGCATAAAGGCAAGAGGAAATCATAGCATAGCTCCAGTAGTTACGTGAAGAAACTCGGAAAGAGACTCGTGAGAACCACCATGACCAGCAATCTCAGGGCTCACAACAAGCTGAGAGCTCTTACCCCTAGTTCGAAGCTCAGGATCCAATAATGAAACAAGTCCTTTAAAGGCTTAAATAGCTAGAAGAACACCCCCAGTCTCAGAATAATCAACCTTGCTATGAGGAAAGCTCGTCATTCTCTGTGGAGATCGAAATGCAACCACTTCCATGGAAACTTAAAGTGCCCACGATCCCACTATATGATGAAAATAATGACCTATGCAACCACTTGAATGCATTCAATGTCCAGATGGATCTTCAAACGATGGACCCTTTGGTCAAGTGTCGCGTCTTCCTGGCCACGTTGGGAGGTATTCCTCGGGTATGGTTTAGAAGCCTTCCGGCTTGTAGTGTCACTAGCTGGGAAGAATGTCAAAAGAAATTCATCGACCAATATCAGGCATTGAAGAGGCAGCTTGCACCTCCCTGTCATCTCGTAATGATCTTTCAGCGCAAGGGTGAATCATTGAAAGATTACATAACCAGGTTTAGATTGGTGGAAAATCCTTCCGAGAAGAGCATCTTAACAACAGTCTCAACAAGACTCCACAAGGATAGAAAGCTGTACAAGAGCCTTTACAAGTTCTTGGCTCAAGATCTCGTTGAATTCTACGAGTGAGCCACCAAGCAAATAAGGTGGGAAGAAACCTTCGATACAAAGGAGCCCAAGCAAAAGGCAGATGCCTACGGCTCCACCCTGAGTAAAAAGAGAATCGACGAGAGTCATAGTCATGACCCCAATCCTCAGCTTGCGAAGAAGGCAAAGCCTCGACGATGTCAGCCTCTGACAATATCCTGTTAGATATACAAGATAGGATTTTTATCGTAGAAAGGCATAAGGAAGCCTAGGCCCATAAGGGCTCCCTCCAAGTCCAGAGATCCGAGCAGATTCTATGCTTATCACAACGAGGTCGAACACACCACCTCAGAATGTTGGGCATTGAGAGATGTCATAGAAGACCTCATCAGAAGAGGCCAGTTACAGGATTATGTAGTGAGGCTATCAGAAGGACAAGCTCAGCAGACTTAGCAAATCGCTGATCAAGAGCTGGAGCCGTCCATTAGAACCATATTCTAATCCTATAATATTTTCCTAAGATCAATGATAACTTTGAAATCTTTGTATAAAATTATCTAGTGGAACACTGTACAAAAAGAGAGTTACTCTGTGTTGATTCAATATTATTCACAACCGATTAGCTAAAATTCAGAAATGTTGCCAAACTAGCGATGAGCTCTTATCTTGCCATCATGCAGATACATTCGAGGGTGAGACGGCATGAAGTCTACCCCATCAATACATCCAAAGCGAGCCATATCCCGTAAACTAGGAGCAAAAGAGTATAATTCCCAGCCTGAGCAACAGGATTGCTATCTCACCGAACAATAAGATTGTTATGAGGCTGAGTAACAAGATTATTGTCTCACTGAGCAACAAGATTGTTACGGGACTGAGCAATGAGATTGCTACCTCACTGAGTAACAAGATTGCTGCAAGACTGAGTAACAAGATTGCTGCAAGACTGAGCAATAAGATTGTTACAAGACTGAGCAACAAGATTGCTACAAGACTGAGCAACGAGATTGCTATGGTACGAATTCGACTAATATGCGATCTCACCCAGCAAAGAGCTATCATCTTGCTGAGGTGCGGAGACACTATAAAGTGCTTAAAAAGCTTACACAAGCGCAAAAGACACTATAAGCTCATAGTAGCTCTCATGCAAACAAATACTCATAGCTCGCTAATGAGTTCCTTCCAGGAACAGCTCGCATATGACCTAGCCAAACTTTACTTATTATTGATCGAGATAACCATATGTTAAAGTTCACACAAAGGTTGCAGTCGATTGGCCATGATGAGCATTTCATTGATTTGCAGTAATGTACATTATCATTAGAAGCGAATGAAAACATCTAATACAACATTCAAGAGCTATACAAAAAATCTCATTCACTAAAAGCCTTATCTAACGAGGTAAGTTTACATCAAAGGAGGGAAATACAGAAATAAAAGCATAAAGCCTAAAGCTGCTGTTGAAGGTAGAAAGCCAACTACCGAGAGACAAACTCCTACCAACAGGAAGACCAGCGAGCCCAACTGCTCCTGCTTATATCCCTTCTAAGCCAGCGGTTCCTCTTGGACCAGACCCAGTTCAATTCAAAAAGGCACCAAGAGTCCGGCTGGCAAGGCTGAAAATCACAGCAAAATCGTGAAGAAATAATCCAAGATCTACACAAGATCTCCTTCATGGCTAGTATAAAGAGCTATCCATGGGAGCTATGTGCAGTAGGCTATCTACACCTCAAAGCCCCATGCAGTAGGCCATACACACCTCAGCTCTTCACTGGAAGTCGAATCAGCAAAGGTATTTGTAAACTTAACTAACACATATCATCTGATCACGAAGAAGCAAGCAGTGCTTCTCAGGCTTTATTGACTAATTCAGGTTCGATGAATGACCCAGCGGACAAAGGATCATGGTTGATCGAATGGTCCCAAGAAAATCAAATTGCCATGCTAAGGGCTAAAAGGCAAGGTCAGAAAAAGAAGTATGGCCAAAGCTAGATAAAGTGAAAGATTGAAAGCACGAAATGACAATATAGCAAAACAAGGACTTTGACTAAAAATAGCAAAAGTAATAACTCCCAGTCTGTAAAGTAAACTGAGAGTTGGAGGGCTTATGTTATAGGTGAAAATCAGTCTCGTGAGAATAGGTCGAAAGCCCAACAGAAGCCAACTTTGCATTCGGGGACATCCAGTTCATTGAGGATGAGAGCACGAGGTCCCGCCTTACGTGTTTGGTAAATTGCTCCGCCAAGTCCCATCTCACACTTAATTCAAGCTCACCCTACTAGCCTCAAGCCTGACCTTGCTATTCGAAGAACAGCAGCCATCCCGCATCAGGGATCTCGATTTGTGAGACAAAGCATCTCCCAAAACCAAAAGCTCCACGAGGTGGAGTTCCAAACTGGCTTGTATCAAGCCTATATTCTAGCATATAAGAAGGGCCTACCCCGTAGAAAGAAGCCTGCAATAGCCAATTTATAGTAGTCTAGAGAGTCTTGTTGATTTATTATTTGATGTAACAGAATTGTAACCTATAATTATTGCATGTAACCTTTCTTCCTCTATAAATAGGATGTAGGAAATCATTGTAAAGAGGAAGAAAGAAAAAAGAGGCCGGAATAGCTAGCTAAAACTCTGTAAGCCATTCCTTCAAATCAATAAAATTTCACTGTGGACATAGGGTCTAGTGCCACCCGGATTTAGCTGAACTACGTTAAAAACACTGTTTGCCATTGCTCTCCTTCCGCTCCATTATCTTCTTCTATCGCTCAATCTACCAGAAAATAGTTCAGGGTTCAAAAATCGATCATAATTGGCTAGAGTTTGGCAAAACCAAATTCTACCATTAACATATTATAAATAAATATTGAGATTTATATTTTAATACAATATATTATTGTCCCTTGTAATTTATTGACATTTTGTGAATATCTTTTTAATTTTAAAACATATAAGTTACCCTAATTTAATAGTTTTTGTTAGGAATATTTGCCAAGGATTCCAATATTTGGTTAATATTAAGGTTATAGAATCTTTTTTTTTTGTGTAATGACTTTACAACTCCAAATACTTACTCCTCAACAATTTTAAAGTCCAAAAAATGAATAATGGCAAAAATAAAAATACCAGCAAAATTGAATGTATTTAGATGGATTGGCAAATGTGACCACTGGTGAGAAGGGACGGTGAAGGAAGAAAGGCTGGTAGTTGTTTTGATGGTGAATTCTGATGACAATATCAGGGAAAAGAGGGATGAGCTTATCGAGAGGAAGAAGGGGGTCCAAGAGCAAAGGAAAATGTAACGATGTTATGTAAGGGTATTCCAAACACTTAAAGATCAAAAACAAAAACTGTAACGGAAGCTAGATTAAACTTATTACCTTCAGCCATTGATGTTTTGGTTGCTGCCTCTCCTCTATCTTACACTGCGTTCAGGAGTTTTCCAATGCCTTTTAATCTCTCAAGACAATTGATAACAAAATATTTTACTCATTTATTTGTCCTCTCACTTAGCATTTTAAGGTCCAAAAGTGACTTACTCTAACTGTGTTAGTGTGTATTTATGATTTAGTGTCAATTGGCATCATTTGGAAAATTCTGTAGTTTTCGGCCATTTTGAGCAGTTTCTGT
>JANHAO010003183.1:0-26785 GCA_026873985.1 Saraca asoca
CTTTCATATATTTGATTTGAAATTGTAAATGTTTCACAAATTAAGTTGTTTCTTTTTATTGAAATGTTGTAAAGTGTAATCTATGTAGGAGTTTGTATGTTTATTGATTTTTTTTCATATATGTTACCGTGTTATGAAATTCTAAATAGGAGCTTTGGTTGCTGATGAGTGACCCACTTTTTTCAATTCATTTTTGGACAATCAAATGTCATCTTTGAATTATTTAATTGTCTTTAATCTACTTTCAAATTCTCTCTGAAGATTTTTCAGTTGAGTATGAGTGAGTTTCATCTTGCGAATACATTTTCACAATATAATAGTGACTTTCCATAAACACAAGCCACTTGTCTTATTTGTCTAGCACACAAAATGCTCAAGTAATTTGCCAATTCAAACTGGCAAATATCTTAATTAATAAGGATAGCAATAGGAGGAAGATAGGATTAGATCATAAGTTATGTCTTAGGTATCAAACTTGTAATTTATCTTCAAAAATATTATACTATGTTTTTTTTTCTTATTTGTCATTCTTTTGTGCCAAATAAAGCATATACAATCACTAGACTAGTGATTGTAACTAGACTACCAAGTCAATTGTTGTTACTACTAGGAATATAGCAATTAATTAAGATTTCCTACTATAGGTATCCTTGTAAACAAAAGTCCAAGTTGTCCTGATTCTGAGCAAAGCGTACAACTATATCCCTAAGGATGCATGACTTGAGCAGTTTATAACATAGCACCCATCAAGGACTAGCTATTCTGTCCTACAATTTTATGTTGCTTATGAAATGCAATAACATTAGCCAATAATATTAGATTTCCCTATTTGCAGTAAAGACAATAGACAGGTGTGCTAATAAACTTATTGGCATAACTGAAATTTCATCAAGATTCTGCATTTCACTAATCAAGAGAAAAAAAACATATATCAATAAATCCTGAAAGTTTGAAATTTCATGCTTACAGGACAGCTAAAATACTTTGGTAAATAATGAAAGATAAATATGGGAAAGAATACAAGAGCAAAGAAGGTAAGTAACAAAGGATGAACTCAGCCAAGGTTAGAAGTAACTTTATCATTAGATTAAATTGGATGTTATTTCTTATAACCATTAAATTTGATTGCACTGTAAACTTTGTCCTTCAATGAAACTTGGTTAACTTTAAAGCCATAATTATTACCATGAAGGCTGGATACATGTAAAATAACTTTAAAATGGGATTCCTTATCTTACAATACATAAAAATATAGTGCAGTCCACTATTCCTAGAATCAAGTGCGACCAAGTGTTTATTATGGTTCACAACTATCATACAGTAGAATTTCCAACCATTGTACAACATGATTACTGCCACACATAGCAATTCTTGTACAACAGAAATCTTAAGCTAATATATCCCATAGACAGATATTGATTTTATGCGGCAAAATTATCGATCATTAAGTAGTATAAACTCTAGCTATTAAATAGTAGAAACTATGGCCATTACATTGTAGACTTTTTTTTCTTAAGAAAAAATTAGCCACAATTTATTCTAACCAATTTCTAATTTTCCTACAAACCCCCTTCTCAAAGCATCCAATCTGTTAAAATAGCAAGCCACAGAAACTCATGTACCCTTCTGATTTATGTTTAGCAAAACCCAACAATTAATCATAGACCACAAAGTTAACCAAAAAGAATTATTCCTGAACTCCCTACATATCACCAAATATCATGTTTAACCAAGAATCAATTTAAAAAATGAGAGACATCTACTATAAGAAATGACCAAACTAAGAAACATCTGCTCTGAGTAAAAAAATGAGAAAGTAAGCTAGAAGTAGAGAGTAAGAAGGAAAAGGAAAACTCATTAGCGTAACCCACAGAGGCAAAGCTGATCAAGGTAGAGGCACAATTCGTTCAAGGAGTGACAATCAGTTGGGAGCTAGAAGCAAAAAGAAACTGACCATAATTTCCCTTTCAGAAATGACGACTACCAATGAAGCTGCAAAATCGTGCTAATTTAGGAAAATATGTTACATTTAGTACTAGTTGCATTACTAACCATAGTAATATTTTAAAATAAAATGATATTTTAGTGACGATTAAGTAAACTATTGTTAGATTTAGAATTAGTGGCAGTTTACTTAATCGTCGCTAGTTAACAGCCTCTTAAAACCCATTTTTTTTATAGTCCACGTTGAATAAAATATTTAGATGACTTTGTATTAGCTTTATCATTAATAGTTGGATTAAAGTATAATGAAAGGACTAAAATTAAACTGTTTGAAATATCAGGAACGTCAAAATTGAGTATTTTAAATTAGGAGAGTCAAAATTGCTCAATTTATATTTTAAGGATTATGATATATTTGACAGATTTTATATAAGACCTTATCGTTTTATGATTGTTTAAATAGGTAGCCACAATTGAAAAGTTTATAATTAAGTATTTATAATTTATTATAATTTCTAATTAGGTATTTCTTATTGGCCTGTCATCAATTTTTTATGATATATTAATGGGAGATATTTAATTAAAAATTATAATAAATTATAAATATAAAATTAAAATTTTTTAAAGTATAGTACCTATTTAAAAAATTGTGAAATTATAGTAACCTACAATATAATTTTACCTATCATTTATTGTGTATATTCAGCCGAATCAACCAAAGCATCATTAGCGAAATCATGACTTCTCCTTAGTTGAATGTAAATCGAAAAGAATAAGTACTAATTTTTTAATGATAAATAAAATTTGAGTTATATTATAGATGCATAAAGTCAAAAACTATTAACTTTACCGCGATTAGTACCATATTTATAAATTTTATCCCCCGCTTTTTGCATGTTATAAATGTAACATGAAATCCATAAAGTAATGATCATTGATTAATAAATACTGATGTCATCAGTAAAATATGGATAAACAGATGTTTAATCCTTGTAATTTTAATAAATTTATAATTTTATTTTTTATAATTACATCTTAAAATTTGAAATTATTTGTAATTAAATCCTTGTAATTAATTAATATCAAATCTAATTAAAAGAATCTCATGTATGTTTATTAAATTACATATTAACATCTTATTTTTATTGACTTGTATGCAATGTCTACCCCACCAAAATTCATTTCATAACCGTTAAATATTATATAAAAAAATTACTTTTATTATTTTCTTTAAAAGAAGAAAATGAAATATACATATTAATAAAAAATAAAAATATTGAATTTTTTTTCTTTAAAATCATTGATGCAGAATAACGAATAGATGAAGAAAAAATTTTCAACTAGATTTTAAATTAATTTTTGTTATTTGAATTTAATACAAGTTAATGATAAGGACTTAATTATAAATTATTTTAAATTTTAGAATATAATTACACAAAATAAGACTATAAGAATTAAATTACAAATTTAATGAGACTATGAGTAGTAATTAAAATTTTTATTAACTCATAAAATATTATATAAAAAAATGCTGGCTGAGATAATAAGGAAGTTCACTTTTGCTGTTCTGTGTTTAAATCTGGGCAGTCATAAAAAGATTAAAATTACCGTGATTCCGTGAGTCCTGTGTAAATTAGCATATTTGAACCGCCTTAAAGAAAATATAATTGATAAAGTTTAATAATCTTATTCACCAAAAGCTAAAAAAAAAAGCTCCAATAATCCCTATGTAATATGAAAAATAGTATAATATTTTATGTTAAAATTACATCAAATATTATAATTTCAATAAAAATGAGAAAAATACAATTATACAAGTATGAAGATATTTTCGAATGTACGCTTATGATAGTAGAAGGGTTCATACATTCTATAGAAAATATGGAATAGAATTGTAATTGCTCATTAGTTTATTGAATAAAGCTTTTGAGTTTAAATTGATTGAAGAGTATGTACAAATGATAGCTAATTAAAATAAAGATAATCTTGCCACTTATTAAATCTAGACAAGAAGATAAAGAGAAGAGATGAGGAGCAAGTAAGATATAATGAGATAAAACTAATATTGATTGGAAGTCTAAACGACTAGGTAACTATCATCGAGTAGAAGTCTAAATGTTTAGTAACTATTTCCTTTAACACATCCTATGATTAAAAGTTCTTATTATAATACGAAAATTTATAGATCTAATTTTTACTACATATTAGAGTTTATTAAAAAAAAAATTATAGTAAATTTAATGAACTTAGCTTATTTAAAATGGCAAATACTATAATACTTAATAAATCTATTTATTGTGAGTATTTTTAGGCAATGCAAAATGGAATGGCAAAAGCCCAACGAGAGATGAGTCCAACCAGAAAGGGCTCAGATCATCTAAAAACTGAGGTCACTCGACAAAGACATCAGCTTGCTAGTCGTGAGCTCAAGACGTAGGACAAGATCAAGATGGTAACTCTAACTCATTGAGGATAAACTCCAGCTCACCGGCTAAAGCATGTCATCTCAGCCATCATCCAAAAGACTCATCTTGGTTGAACCTGAGAATAGGACTAACTTGCATAGCTAACAAGTCACCCAGCATGAGCTCAGGTCGCCAAACGAGTTACCCTAAGCATAGGTATGAAATTCCTAAGTCTAGTCATCAGCCAGACACATATTCTCCCAACCGACAAGTCAGCCCCCAAAATTGACACATCAGCCTCCAAAAATCGACAATAAATTGCCAAGTATTTATTGCCTGCAATGACGGAAAAGATAGTTTTGTAATTTGACAAATTACACTTATAACCCCTACCTCTATAAATAGGGAGAGAGATCATTATAACAGAGTGGGTGAAAAATACATGCAAAAAATCTACTGAAATATTGAGAGAATATATATACTGTTACTCTACTGAAATACATGGAGAAACAACCATACAAAAGCAAATAGAACCACTGTAGACATAGGGGTCACACTGACTTTAGCCAAACTACATTAAAAAGCTCCTAACGTTCCTTGCTCTTTCTCCCTTCTCAATCTCTTCCTTGTTCATATATACACTTGCAACTTGTAGTTAGTGGACTTTACCCGTTGATCGATTTTCGCCATCAACATTGTGGTGCTAGAAAGAGGGCTCCAACTGTATTCTTTCTCTTTAGTTTACTATTTAACTGCAATGGCAAGAGAAAGAACCACCAAAAGCATAAACGCTACCGCTAGCTAGCTTGCAGGTCACGTGCAGCAACAACGGGAAACGTTGCCAGCTGGAGGCTTAACCCTCCTTGCGATAGGTCCCTCTGTTGCCCCCATAATAGGCGTTGCTATTGGTATAGCACCTTTGATTCCTTATCAGCCTACTACTCTTAGGATTAACAAAGTTCAAGCATGGCACCAACATTAGGAGGTGCTTGAGAACACCATGAGAGAGCTGGCCGATGTGGTTAAAGCACTGGCTCAAGCACAAGCCCAAGGCATGCAGAGATAGGTTAAGATCACTACTCCTGAAGGGGAACACCAACAGCCAGGGGATCAGTAGGAGAGGCTTGTTAGAGAGGACCATCAATGAGTTAGCTTTGTTCATTCATCCAATTCACAATTGAGGTCAAAAGTCCATCGAGCTCAAAAAGATGATGATGGGAACTATCAGCGATGTGGGAGCTCATGCCAAAAAGGAGACACAAATAGAACTAATCACAGACATAGATTAGATCACCATTCCCATGACCAGAGGGTGGCAGGAGTCATCGAACCACCCACCGTCAGTCTGAGACACAAGACCCAAAGATTGAAGGGCTACTTTAGAGGGTGTAGCAGCTAGAAAAATAACATGTAGCTCAGAGTAGTCAAGATTGTTACTAGGAGAGGACACCTTTCACCTGAGAGATTGAGATAGAGCCTCTTCCTCGTAGGTTTAAAATCCTAAACATCTTGTAATACAATGAGGAAAGCAACCTGTGCAACTAGTTGGATGCATTCAATGTTCAAATGGATCTCCAAACCCCCAATCTTTAATCAAATGCCATGTTTTCTCTACCACCCTTGGAAAAATACACCGGGTGTGGCTCAAAAGTCTTTCTACTTGTAGCATTCATAGCTAGGAGGAATGCTGAAGGAGATTCCTCAACCAGTACAAGGCACTAAAAAGGCAACTCACACCATCCTGTCACCTTGTGACAGTCTTTTAGCGAAGAGATGAATAGTCGAAAGACTACATTACCTGGTTTAGGTGTGAAGTCAGCAACATAAAAAATCTTTCAGATGAGAGCGTCCTCATAGCAATCTCTACTGGGCTCTGCAAGGATGACAAACTCTACAAGAGTATATATAAGTCCCTAGTGAGAGAGCTGGGCGAGTTCTATCAGCGAGCAGCTAAGGAGATTAGGTAGGAAGAGACTTTTAGCTCGAAAAAGCCCAATCAAAAGGATGAGTTGAGTGGCTCCAATTGGAGCAGAAAAAGGAGTAAAGATGGGAGTAATAGAGGAAGTCAAAAGGGTGGTTCTAATGGTCAAGTCGAAAAGAAGGCTAGAGGTGAGTGACTTTAACGCTAAGGTTTCCACAACAACTATAGTATCCTATCGGATACCCTAGATAGAATTTTTGTAACAGAGAGGGATAACGAGGACTTTAGGAAACCCAAACCTGTAAGGGCTCCCCCTGAGCACAAGAACAGAAATAAGTTTTGTGCCTATCACAATGAGGTCAGACACAATACTTTGGAGTGTTGGGTACTTAAAGATGCCATTGAGGACCTCATCAAGAGAAGTCGCTTAAGGAATAACATAGTGTAACCTTCGGGACAATGACCTTCATGGGTTTAGCAACTAACCCAGCATTAGCACCAATAAACTCCTAAACATGAGAAGACACCCTTAGTGGGGACTATATTCACCATCCATGGTGGGTCTCACATTGCAGGTACTTCCAAAAGGTTGGATGAGTGGTATGTGCGGGAGGCAAAACTTGTCTTACTTACAAGATATAATGAAGCTAAGGGGCTAATGAAAGAGGCTAGGAAAATCTCTAATTGCATCACTTTTACTAGCGAAGATGACGAGGAATACATTCTCCACACAATGATGCACTGGTCATTTGAGCCAGGATTAGTAATGCCAAGGTGCAGAGAATCATGATTGACACAAGCAGCTTAACAAGCAATGTTTTGACTAAATGGGCATAAACTCTGAGTAGCTTAAGCCTTCCCTAGAACCTCTTTTTGGCTTCATGGGAGATGTAGTAGTGCCAGCAGGATGAATTAAACTTCCAATTACCCTCGGGGATCTGGCTGCCAAGCCATTGCCTTGGTTGATTTTCTAATCATTGACTTTCCCTTAGCATATAATGTGATGGTGGGGCAACTAGTGATGAATGACCTAAATATGGTCATATCACCCAGAAAGCTCACCATCAAATTCCTAACCCCTAATGGAGTTAGATGTGTACAAAAAGAATAGCAAGTGGCCCGATGTTGTTATAAAGATGCAATTGAAATTGGGGTAAGAGGAAAGAAGATTGATATGGTTTCTGGAGGAGAGTCATGACTTATAAGCTTAACTAGAGTCAGCCATGACTTAGACCTTGGTGAAGTGGATACTGAAAAGATGACTAGCCCAGTAGAAGAGCTAGAAAATGTGAAAGTTAGTGAGGCAAATATTAAGAGGTGCCTTAAACTAAGGAAGAGCTTGCCTTTAGATGCGAAAATGTAGCTAACCAAATTTCTCAATGCAAATCTAGATGTCTTCTCCTGGAACGACAAAGACATAGTGGGAATTGATTCTGTAGTTATGTCTCACAAACTTAATAGTGACCCCCTTCACAAGCTGATTTGCAAAAAAGAAGACTTATGACTGCCAAGCATTATACTGTTCTAAAGGAGGAAGTGGATAAGCTTCTAGCAAACAAGTGTATCTAGGAAGTTCATTATCCTACTTGGGTAGCCAACCCTGTCCTTGTGAAGTAGAAGAATGGAAAATGAAGGACCTATATTGACTTCACAGACCTCAATAAGGCATGCCCAAAAGATAACTTCCCCTTGCCAAGAATCAATCAACTCATGGATACAATAGCCGGGCATCAACTCCTCAGCTTCATAGATGCCTACTCGGGATACAACCAGATCTCTATGATACACAGGATGAAGAATACACTTCATTTATCACTGACTATGGGCCATACTGCTACAACGTGATGACCTTTGGATTGAAAAATGTAGGGGCAACCTATCAACAGTTGTTGAATATGATGTTTAAAAAGTAGATAGGAAAAACCATGGAAGTGTATGTGGATGACATGATGGTAAAGTCTGAGAATGTTGCCAACCATGTTCGTGATCTAGGAGAGATATTCCAAATCTTAAGGAAGTATCAAATGAAGCTGAATCCATATAAACGTGCATTTGAAATTGCTTCAGGAAAGTTTCTAGGGTTCATGGTAAACAATAGAGGATTTAAAGCAAACCTTGAGAAGATCAAACCTCTTATCGACATGAGATCCCCTACTAGGGCTAAGGATATACAAAGCTTAAACGGTCAGGTCATGGCACTTAGTAGATTCATCTCTAGGGTGATAGATAAATGCATTCCTTTCTTTAACATCCTAAAGAAGGCAAAGAAGTTCAAATGAACATAGCAAAATGAAGTCACCTTCCTACAGCTCAAACAACATCCTGGGTAAGCTCCTTTTTTGTCAAAGCCAAAGGAGGGTGAGAAACTAGTCATCTATCTAGGAGTATCCCAGAATGCCCTTAGTACAACTTTGATATGAGAAGAAGGTAGAGCTTAGTTCCCTATTTATTACATGAGCAAAAGGCTACTGGACACTGAGGTAAGGTAATTGCCCATGGAAAAACTTGCCTTCTACTTGGTAGTTGGATCAAGAAAGCTGTGATCCTATTTCCAAGCACACAACATAGAAGTACTCACATAGTTCTCACTTAGACAAGTCCTACAAAAGATGGATGTCTCAGGTCATCTACTCAAATGGCCAATCGAGTTAGGTTAGTTTGATATTGAATATAAGCCTAGACTAGCGATCAAAGGGGAAGCTCTAGCAGACTTCATTGTAGAATTCACTAGGCCCATATGAGAAGAAGTAGAAACTTCAGAAGCTTCATGCTAGAAACTGTATATTGACGGGTTGTCAAGCAAACAAAAGGTTGGGCCAAGAGTGCTTCTTATCAGTCTAGAAGGGTATAAAATTCTCTACACATTAAGATTCAATTTCCAAGCCATGAATAACGAAGCTGAGTATAAAGCATTGTAGTCAAGCTATAATTGGAAAAAGAGATGCAAGCTAAAAGATTAAGGATCTTTAGCGATTTATAGCTTGTTGTCTACCATGTAAGAGGAGAATACCAGACTAGAGGATTAAGAATAACCATTTACCTATAGAAAGTCTAGGAATTACTAAGCTTATTTTAGCATTATGAAGTCAATCAGATACCGCGAGCCTAGAACATGCATGTTGATGCCTTAGCTCACCTAGCCACGACCAAGAACATTGACTTTCCAGGGGTGATCCTAGTAGAATTCCTCTAGTCCCCAAGTATAGAACATAAAGATACATTGATGATAGTTGCTAAGGCACCAGGTTCTTGGATGAAGCCAATTCTAGATTATCTACAAAAAAATAAACTATCAGAAAATAGGCTTGAGGCACGGCGATTGCAAGCTCGGGCAACTAGATATTGCATCTATGACAATATGCTATACAAAAGAGGATTCTCAACTCCACTTCTAAGATGCATCGATGGAAATGACTACAACACTTCCCTAGAAGAAATCCACACAAGCCATTGTGGCAATCATGCTGAGGGCTATCTTTAGCCTAAAAAGCTCTTTGACAAGGATTCTATTGGCCTATGATGAAACAGGATGTTATTGATCATGTAAAAGGTGCGACAAATGCCAAAAATTCAGAAAGATCCTGTGAGGCCCACCAGACTACTTGCAGTAGATGGTTAGTCCATAGCCCTTTACAATTTGGGGCATAGACCTACTTGGACCACTCCCTATAGCTCACAAAAATTGCAAACATGCAATGGTGGCCGTAGATTATTTCATCAAGTGGGCAGAGGCAAAGGAGCTCATAGAGATCTCTTCCGCAAAGATTGAGAAATTTGTATGGAATAACAATATTTATAGATTTGGAGTCTCCTAACAGATCATAACTGATAATGGGACTCAGTTCGATAGTGAATAGTTCATCAAGTTCTGTGATAACCTTCAGATCACAAAAAGCTTCTTAGCTATAGACCATCCATAGGCCAATGGACAAGTTGAAGTTGTCAACAAGATCATCAAGCACATCTTGAAGACCAAGTTAGAGGCCAAGAAGGAAGCATAGGCAAATGAGCTACAAAAAGTGCTCTAGGCTTATAGAACCACAGTTTATAGCACTACAAGAGAAACTCCCTTCTTGATAGTATCACAACAAAAAATTACTTTTAACCTAGATGATAACAATTAACTGCTTGCCATGAATCTAGATTTTATAGAAGAAACAAGGAAAAGAGCTCTCTTTAGGGTCATGACATACCAGAAACGAGTTGTAAGATACTATAACCGGAAGGTTCAAGCTTGAAGCTACGGGCCTGGTGATCTCGTTTTGTGCCTTATCCTTCCAAGAGCACACAAGGCCAATAAAGGGACCCTAGGATCAAACTAGAAGGGCCTGTCCATCATTAAGAAAGTTATTGGCAATAGAGCTTATCACCTGGCACACATGGATGGAAAAGAATTTCTTTGGGCTTAGAATGTTGAGCACCTATGCCCCGTACTATCAATAGGGACCAAATCTTGTAAAAATTGTTCAAAAATTAGTAAAAGCATTTAAGTGTTTCCTTAAATTTTTATGTCTGTATTTTTTTGTTTCTGAGCAAAATCTCAATGAAGTTTTGCATAGGAAGTAAGCAATGCATCATGCAAGGAATGTTAGTTGAAGCACAACCCAGTAGGCTCTCATCTTCACATAAATTTATCAAGTCATGCATATAGAGCATTCAAGTATGAAAACTGAGAAAAAACAAATAAGAATATCGTAGAAGTTCATTCAAGTATTTCCTTTAACGAAGCAAATTTATGCAAAGTCCAAGGTTTAATACAAAGTTCAAAAAAAAATTTGAAATTGCAAAGAGTTATGGCCTAAGAAACTGGATCCCCAGGAGCTGAGTCTTTATAGGGCAAAGGCTTTATAGGAGGAGTAGTAGGGTCATCCATCACTTGATCACTAGCAGCTCCAATAACTTGTGAACTGCTCTTTCTTTGAGTGGCACTATTGGTGGAAGAAGCTTCAATTGCAGACTTTGTACCTTTTTTAGAAGAAGTGGCCTTGGCAGTCCTCTTGAAGCGTTTAATAGCCTTAAGGGCATCCCTACCAAGAAAGGAGAAGTCCATCTCTGGGTGTCGCTCGCACAGGGTATAGAAGAAGGAGGAACTAGTTTCAGACTCTACCTTTTCTACTGCTTTTGCAACAAGCAAGATAGTCCCTGCTTTGACCTTGGTGACCTTTTCCTTCCTAAGAGCAACTTCCTTCCTGGCTACCACAAGCTCCTTCTCAGTAACCTTTGCTCACTTCACTGCCACTTTCGCTCATTAAACAGCCATGTCTAGGTCGACTTTTATCTTGGCCAACTCATTAACTGCCTTGATAAGGTCTAATGCGATGGCCTCGTGATATGCCACTTTATGAGATAGAGTGACCTCGGTGTCTCTAGCTTTCTCCTTCAACTCCAATGCATCAACGATCGTGGTAGCTAGATCCTCCTCAAGCCTTGCTCTTTCCTTACCCCAGGCTTGAAGCTCCTTGTCTAGCTTATTATTGTTAGTAAGTTCTAAAGGACCAAATAGTCAAGTTAGATTACAAAAAAGGGCAGAAGGACTAGGATAAAAGGACTTTACTTACCAATAGGCCATGACGAGATGTAAAGCTTAGCAATCCTTTGGTTGAGAAGTCCTTTGACTCCAATGCTTTGGCCCTACTATAAGGTCTTGGGATCATATTGACATTATCCAAGAGGTAGTCCAAGTATTCCTCCATCTTTAGGCCAAGTCTGGTAGGTTGTTCCTTGGCCACAACCTCAGGCACCACCCATTTTCGAGTGGTAGCGACCTTCTTCCCTTTGCCCTTTTTCTGTTTCTTGGCATGAGGCTTCGAGGGGGATGCAACCTCGACTATGATGGCCATCTTAGGACGCGAGGTGGAAGTCAACTCCTACAAGGGCGTAACTGCCAAAGTCGAGCATTGACTCACAACAACAAAGGTTTCATTGGCACTAGGAGTTAATAAGGTTGATGCAAAAAGCTTGAGTCATGGCTTTTAGAGGATGAGCTTCATTATACACTAAAAATCTTCAACGTTGGCTGGGTTGATCTCCTTGATTTGACGGGCTCTAATATCCTTAATGAGCTTGGTATTTAGAGCCAGAGTGAGCTTATGCAAGCATAAAAAGCCCTCATTAATTCAAAAGTCATTCTGGAGATCCTCCAAAGCAGCAAATTGGTTCAACACCTTGAGCTTCTTAGCCTCAAAAGTTAGTTTTTTACCGGTCTTATCTGTAAAAAATGAAAAGTATTAGAATCAGGGAAGCAAAAATAAAAAGAACATCAAACTCGCATATCCACAATTTACTCATTAAGAGTAAGAACAAAACCAAAGTTGTTAAGGTAGTGCAGAGATGGACAGGAGACATAAAATCGACAGGTTTCATAATTCCCCACATTAGATTTACCTTTGCCATTACCCTGCAACAAAATTTTCCTAAGATTGGTTTGCTGAGTTGAAAGATAGTAAATCTCCTCCTACAAACCCATGCTCTTATGCTATAAAGGTAATAGAGAACCCTGTTAGATGGTAGGGGGAGGTTATTCCTTAGATACATAAGTGCCAAGGAAGTGAGCTAGGAGTAGGAGTTTGGGATGAGCTGGAACGGACAAAGTTTCAACTTATTCAATAAATCGACAATGCAAAGGTGCACCAGGAACCTAAACCCAGTGCCAATATGCTGGGGGCTAATCACAACAAACCTTGGGGGTGGATAGGCTGCACGATCATTAAAAAAGGGCAACATGACATGACATCCCTTGGGAAGCCAAAATGTTCGAATTATGCCTTAGAGCTTATTGAAGCTAATGGTCAAAATATGTTAGCTAAACACTAAGCAATCTGAAGACTGCTGACTGGTAGCGACCTTTTGGCCCCCAATGGGGTCCAAACAAACTCTAAATTTTTTAACGACCTCACCACTCCTTAAGGTCGCTTCACCTATAGGTCACATCAACTCGATACTCTGGGTTGGAGAGTCAAGTTCCTCATCACTCCCTATTCGGTGACTTTGGTGTTTGTGAGTTGCCATCTACACAAAAAGAAGGGTTAGTTAGGTCACTAAAAGTAGACTATACCAAGAAAACTAAGATTAGCAATTTCCTGTACGATAGACCACACAAGCCTCTAGTCACCATATCTAAGGCCTAGACTTTAGAAGACAAAGTGAACTCAACCATTAACATTAGAACCTAGAAAACTGATGAATGACTAAAAACGACAATCAAACACTCTAGAGCTTAGTAACAAATCAACCAAATAAATCAGACTGAATATAAGGGTAGGCAACTTCAAGCAATATTCAGATCTTTCAACCATAAGCAAATAAGTCTCACATAGACCGTAAAACAAAGACACCTAAAAACCACAAATCGAAGAGAGAAAAACTCATTATTTTAATTAAAGGAGAAAGTCCAAGATGTGTGCAATGCCAATTTTTGGAGGTTAGAACCTAAACCGCGAGCCTAGTAAGCTGGAACAACACCAACAATAGCAGTCAGTGATGAATGGATGCAGGATTGATGGAGAGGATGAAGAAGAAGGGTCTAAGAGCTCTAAATTTCAAATGATAAATGAAAGGGGGAAAAGAGCTCTCCTCAAGTTATATTGCATAAAGTCTCACCATTAGATTTGGGAACCCATCAAATACCCATAATCTGACAGTTCAGTGAATGCCAGTAATAAGTTGTCGCTAGCTTGGCAAAAAAAAAAACATTCAATGAGGCAGAAATAATTGCACCAGACAATGGGAGAAACCCAAAAGTCACAAATAAAGTAAGCAAAAGCATGCCAAATAGCCTATGAGATCACAGATAGCAAGCAATGGACTAAAGCTCCTGGCCCACACCACATCCAAGTTGTGCTAGCTGAGGCTATCTGTGCAACCTACCTAGGCACCAAATCTTATGCAGACTAAGGTGCATCCATGCGACCTACCTGGGCATCTAACCATATGCTGATTGGGGCACATTCGTGCAACCTACTAAGGAACTCGTGCTAGTTGAGGTGCATATGTGTGACCTACCTAGGTACCTAACCTTGTGCTGACTGAGGTGTATCTCTACAACCTACTTGAGCACCCAATGTTTGGCTGACTAAGGCGTATCTGTGTAACCTACTGGAGCACTCGTGTTAGTTGAGATGCATCCATGCGACCTACCTGGGCACCCAATCTCACACTAGCTTAAGTGTTCAAGCACTTCGATGCTCAAACTTGTTACCAGCCCAAGCACTGCAGTGCTTAAACTCATTGCTAGTTGAGGCACTCCGATGCCCAAATTCATTGCCAATCGAGATGGGCTGACGCGATTGATTAGTCATTTAACATGGCACATATCCTTTTAAGTCATGATTTATTGACTAAAGCCCCTTTATATTAATTTGATTTGTGCTATCTGAGGTTAGTTGACCTATCAAGCATTCATTTTATCTAACATTTATCAAGTTATGATTTGCAAGAACTCATTCATGATACTAGCTACAACCTACTAAATGACCAATATAATGTGCTTGGGAAAAACAAGAATATTACACAAAGTTTCATTAAAAATCTCCCTCAATGAGATAACTTTACATGAAGATTCAAGAGCACAAATCAAAGCATGCTCACAACTACCATATCCTAAGAGGAAGAACTGAATTCCAAAAAGCAGAAGGATCAATGGGCAAACTGAGCTACTCTAACTCTTACTTGTCCTGCATCCAAGCTAAGAGCTTCTTCTTTAACTTGAATGCCTTACGATGCTTGGAGAAATCAAACGATTAACTTAACTGTGCAAGAGGACAAAAGAAAGAAGAGGAAGGGTTGATTTACAACAAGCTAAAGGGTCAATGAGCCAGCCAAACCACTCCAGGTTTTTCTCCTTGTCCTCCTCTAAGCTAGAAGCTCCTCCCTCAACCTTGCAACTCCTAAGTGCTTGGAGAAACTAAACGGTTAACTCACTATGCAAGGGAACCAAAGAACAGAGGTGAAAGAGTTGCCTTATTCAGCTTGATCATGAGGAGGCTATGGAGGAATGTAACAAAATTTCTCGGGATCCTCAAAGAGGAATTGTCCATGGGAGCTTCTTATAACAAAACTTCCCAGGATCCTCAAAGAGGAACTGTCATAGCAGGCCATACACACCTTACAGAACTCTGCCAAAGATCTAAGCCATCAGAAATATAGGGGCTTAGCTAATGCACCCATCATGTCATTTTGTGGAGAAGGAATAAAGGTTTTTCACACCTTATATAAACTAGTATGGCTTCACCAAAAAATCCAGAGGATGCCCACCTATTCTTAATCAAATGGTTCATAAAAGAGCAAGGCTATTGTGCCAACGGCTATAAAACATGCATAGTAGAAGGCATAGCCTAGTGCAGATAAAGCGAAAGATTGAAACCTAAAATGACAATAGGCATACCATAAGTAAAGACTTTGACAACACGACAGACTGTAAGTGAAGGACTTGACAACATTGCAAACTGTGAGCAAGGATTTTGCCAACAAACTACAACTCCTAGTCCACAAAGTGAACTGAAAGTTGTGGGGCCAATATTGTGGGTATTTTTGAACAATGCAAAATAGGCTAGTGAAAGCCCAACAAGAGATGAGTCTAACTAGAAAAGGCCTAGATCATCCAAAAATTGAGGTCACTCAGTAGAGACACCAACTCACTAACCGCGAGCTCAGGATGTAGGATAAGACCAAGATCATAACTCCAACTCGTTAAGGACGGACTCCAGTTCATTAGTCGAAGCATGCCATCCTAGCCATTTTCTAGAAGACTCATCTTGGTTGAACCTGAGAATGGGACCAACTCGTATAGCCAATAGGTCGCCCAGTGTGAGCTCAAGTTGCCAAACGAGCTGCCCCAAGCATAGGTATGGAATTCTTATGTCTAGTCATTAGTCGAAGGTGCATTCTCCTAACTGACAAGTCAGTCCCCAAAATTGACACATCAGCCTCCAAAAATTGACATTGAATTGCTAAGCATTTATTGCCCACAATGGCAGAAAAGATAATTTTATAATTTGACAAATTATACTTGTAACTCCTACCTCTATAAATAAAGGGAGAGATCATTGCAATAGAGAGGGTGAAAAATATATGCAGAAAATCTGTTGAAATAGTGAGAGAACATATATACTATTACTCTGTTGAAATACACAGAGAAACAATCGTACAAAAGCAAATAGAACCATCGTGGATATAGGGATCACACTAACTTTAGCCGACCACGTTAAAAAGCTTCTGGTGTTCCTTGTTCTTCCTCCCTTCTCAATGTTTCCTTGTTCATATATACACTTGCAACTTGTAATTTGGGGGTATACTGAACTTTACCCGTTGATCGATTTTTGTGGTCAACACTATTAAATTAAATTAAAAAAAATCATTATATTGAAATTATATCTCATAAGGTTCAGCTTTTTTAAAATTAAAAAATTGTAATGACTAACAATAAGCCATTGTAATAAAAGTTGCATTCCTACTAAAGTAGAAAATATAAAAAATAAATATAATAATTAGTCCTAAGGCGCCTCCTATTATATTTTTCAAATTTCATAACTAGTATTAATAGTCCCTTATTTTTATTTTTGTTGTAATATTTGTCCCTTATTCCACTTATAATGATAAAATACATGAAAAGTGTTGAGGTGGATTTTTAAACGCCACCATAAGAATGGCAAATACATGGTGAATATCATGTTAGAAATTAAAGGCGAAGCCTCTTGTATAAATGGGGGTTTAGTCCTCCAAATTTTTAAAATTTAAAACTTCCTCCAACATTTTTTGAATTTTTTTTTATAGAAATTTCACTTTTAACCCCCTAAAAACTACAATATTTTTCGTAAAAGTCCATAACAAATTGTATATTAGCCCTAAAAATCGGTGTCTAACTTTGCCCTTATTAGGAACAAAACCAAAATCACAGATTTTCAGCACTGCTTAGACTATCGGTCTCTTATTGAAGTCAATATACTACGAAAAACAAAATTGGAATAGAAAATTCATCCCAACTTGTGTTTGGGACAGAAAAGATTCCGTCACAATAGTTTTGGGATAGAAAATTTTGTCTCTATAGTTAAATTTTCACATTGAAAAAGTAGAAAATTCTCAACATTTAGGATGGAAACTTCCATCTCAAACCAATTTGTTTTTTTGGCAAAATAAATTGAGAAGGAATTTTTCGTCTAAAAAAAATTCAAATCTTTTGTGACAGAAATTTCCATCCTAGATCTGGAAAAAGATTTTCCCTCTGCGTTGCCAAGGGAAATTCTGTATCGAAACATAAAAATTATTTTTTTTTTTTGAAATTTTAAGACGAAATTTCTGTCCCAAAACTAGATTTTTTAAAAAAAAAAATTAAAAACTTAAGCCTGTTTTGAACATTAGGAATAGATGAAAATGTTATGTAAAAAAGAAATATAATAGAAGGAGATGTAATTAATAAATAATTTAACAACAGATTTATTTAAATAACTCTTTGAATTTTTACTCCATTATCACAATCTTTCTATATATAATTAATATGAGAAAATAACATATAATAAAAACATAACAAATATCGAGCCATAACAGAGGATTCTTCAATTTGTAGTCTTAGTGTTCTTCAAAATCTATAATAGAAGATCAACAAATACTTATTAGTCATTTTAACAAAAATAGACAAATTTTTAGAGAGAAACAACAATTTGTAAAAAGAAAAAAAAAAGAACTCATAATATTTTTATTTATAGAAGCTCAAATGACTAAGATTTTATCAATATACTTGAGAAATGACAATAGATTGACGCAAAACACATTGAAGCACAATATATATGAAGAGAGATAACAAAAAAAAAAGCAAAAAAAGAAAAAGTTTAAGAAAATATCTATATATGAGATTTTGTGACAAAATCAAGATGGAAAATTCCGTCTCAACGTCCTGCGTGCCATTTTAATTAAGTGGTCTGGGACAGGAAATTTCGTCCCAATTTTAAAATTCAAATTTCTTGTCCATTTTTTGCAACAAAATTCAGGAAGGAAATGTTAAAAATATTTTATTTTAAAATTTTTTTAAGACGGAACAAATCATCCCAATGTTACTTTTTAAAAACAAAAAAATATTCTGTCTCAAAATTTAACCCACTTTCAAAATTTGAATTTTTTGGAACAAAATTTGGGACAGAAATTTTATATAAAATTGTAATTTTTTTTTCAATTTAGAACGAAATTTGTTTTAAGATGGAATTTTTGTCTCAAATTCTATCCCAAATTTTGAATATTATATTATAAAAAAATGATGAAATTTCATCTCTAATTTTACTAGAAAATATTCTGTATCAAGATCGGTTTTTTCTTGTAGTGCTAATTAACTTTGACACCATTAGGCTTTTTTTATAATTAGGAATGACACTGAAAAGCGGACATGATTGTTTTGCTATAATTTTGGATAGAGAAGGGAGGTTTTTTGTCAAATTGATTTAGTTAAAATGTCGCTTATTAATTTGTGATTTTAAAATAGCTTTATATTCTAATTTTCTCCATCAATATATCTTTGACTTTGTCATGTAAAGCTTAACAAATTTTATCAATATTTTTCATCCATTTTAATATTACAAATGGAGGAATGAATGAATAATTTTAATAAAATAAAAATAAAAATAAAAAAAAAAATTATTAATATTAATTATGAAATTTAAAAAATATAATATTCAATGCTCATATAAATAAAGGACTAATTATTATATTTACTTAAAAAAATAAGATTTTATTTTTGTTATATGTTTTTGATTCGATAATACAAAGAAGCTACAATATGTTGGAAAGTAGAAATTATGGTGACTGAACTTTCCACGTCACAAGGCACATCTAATGTCAAGACCATATAACTTGAATTACTTGTTAGTCAATGATCTTTGTTATCTGATTTAGATGGGTAGAATTAATGGTTCCGCGACATGGGTTCCACCCACAGGGTATGAATAATTGAGCTAGCCCCCCAGCGAGACTGTTTCTTGCGTTCTGAATAAAAGCACTGGTTGTAATGAAGTGATTATCCAACAACTATGTGACCATTTTTCTTTGGGGTCCCAACTCTCTAAATATAAAACAGTCTCATTGGCATAGACACTTAACGCAGAGACAGAACTCTTTATGGACTTAACTCCCAACTATTTTCATTTAATTTGTTTATTTTTATATAACTCACCTTTAAAAGTAGATACGAACTGAGTTGAATCGAACTGCAAATTAACCCAGCACTTTAAATTTGACTCGCATTCAAACAAATCAAATTTTTGTCAGATCAAATTAAGCTTGAAAACAGTGGAGTGTTACCGACGAGAGACCGTTTTAACTCGTCACGCATGCCACCATTTCGGAGAGTAAATATCCGCTCTGCTACGGGGAACCTGAAACTGAACTCTATATTTTGGTACGTTGTGAATTTACTGTTCACCTTTTTGGGTTGTGGGTCACGATCTGGTGTGAAAATCCCCCTCCCCCCCAGTGGATATAAAAAGAATGCACATAATTGAATCCTGTCTGGTTAGAAATTAGGCTTTGCTTTCAACGTTGCCGCATCACAATAGGGGTGGTCAAAATCCAAGTCGATTTGATGCGGATCCAATTTGCATTAATATTATTAATACCAAGATATCTTTATTTAATTTAAATTTAATTTTATCTTTTTTTTTATTATATATGCTTAAATCCGACTCTTCTTTTAAATGGGAAAATTCATATCAAGCCTTGTTAAAGTCTAAATTTAATACTTTAATATATAATATTAATATTAATTAAAATCTATAAATATATAAAATATATTTATATTTGAGTATATATTATATTTAATATATATATTATGGGTAGAATCCGAGACTTCATAAATGGGTTAGCAAAGAGCCCGAATAACGAGAAAGGATTCCACCTTGTTGAGGAATCAAGGATGCTAAGTCCCGACTCGCTCAAGAGTTCCTAGTGCGTGAGCTCGCTCCCGTAAGAGCGAGCACAACCTTGCTATCTAAAAGATAGCAACAACCTTGGACCAAAGGCTCTGGTTTGTGAGATGCGACACTTGGCCAGAAGCTCTTTGAGCAGGAGACAAGCATATGTCACTTTTAGCATACATGAAGGGCCCACTCGTAGAAAGTAGCATGCAAAAGTCAATTTACAGGAGATTATATTGTCTTGTATATTTAATATTGATGTAATATTTTTACAACTTATAAAATTACATTTATAACCTCATCTCCTTTATAAATAAAGGAAAGAAGCTCTCTGTAAATTAACAAGCTAAAAGAGCGGAATCGAAACCCTGTAGAATTCTCTTCAGATCAATATATGCTACCGTGGACGTAAGAACCAATGTTGTTCGATTTTGGCCGAACCACATTAAATGCGTTATCACTGTTCTTCCTCTTATTCCTCTGTTTTCTGCATTATTCTGACATTTCCATAACCAGACTACAACTTGAGTCCCAGAAGAATCTCAATAGTTGGCTAGATTCTAGTAGAACCAGAATCCACCATCAATAATATGTAAGAAAAAAATCATTATATACATATATGATGTGGGTATTTCTAGGCAATGCAAGGTATGGAGAATCATGATTGACACAGGCAGCTCAGTGAGTGTGATGTACAGGCAATGTTTTGACCAAATGGGCATAAACTCTAACCAGCTTAAGCCTTCCCCAAAACCTCTTTTTAGCTTTATGGGAGATGTGGTAGTACCAATAGGGCAAATTAAACTTCCAATTACCCTTGGGGATTTAGGCTGCCAAGCCACTACCTTGGCTGATTTTTTGATAATCGACTCTCCCTCAGTGTATAATATGGTGTTGGGATGACTAGTGATGAATGACCTAAATATGGTTATATCACCTAGAACACTAACCATCAAATTCCTAACCCTCAACAGAGTTGGATGTGTATGGGGAGAACAACAAGTGGCCTAACATTGTTATAAAGATGCAGTTGAAATAGGGGTAAGAGGAAAGAAGATTGATATGGTTTCTGAAGGAGAGTTGTGACCTACAAGCTTAACTGGAGTTAGCCATGACCTGGACCCTTGTAAAATGAACATTAAAAAGACAACTAGCCTAGTAAAGGAGCTTGAAGACGTGCAGGTCAGTGAGGTTGATATTAAGAGGTGCCTCAAGTTAAGGAAGAGCTTGCCTTAGGATGTGACCAATTTCTCAAGTTGAATCTGGATGTCTTTGCTTGGAACTATGAAGACATGGTGGGAATCGATCCTACGGTCATGTCCCACAAACTTAATATTGACCCCTATAATAAGTCAATTCACCAGAACAGAAAGCCTATGACTACTAGCATTACGTCACTTTGAAGGAAGAGGTGGATAAACTTCTAGCAAATAAGTTTATCCAAGAAGCTTATTACCCCACTTATGTAGCTAACCCTATCTTTGTGAAGAAGAAGAATGAGAAGTGAATGACCTACACTGACTTCAGAGACCTCAATAAGGAGTGTCCAAAGGACATCTTCCCTGTGCTAAGAATCAATCAACTTGTGAATGCAACAGTAGAGCATGAACTCCTTAGTTTCATGGACACTTACCTGGGGTAAAACCAAATCCCCATGGTCACATAGGATAAGGAACACACCTCATTTATCACTGACCACAGGCTATATTGCTATAAAGTGATGCCCTTCAGATTGAAAAATACAGAGGTAACCTATCAGCGGTTGGTGAATATGATGTTCAAAGAGCAGATTGGAAAGACCATGGAGGTATAGGTGAATGACATGTTGGTAAAGTCCAAACAAGTCGCCAACCATGTCCATGATCTGGGAGAGATATTCCAAATCTTGAGGAAGTATTAAATGAAGCTAAATCCACACAAGTGTGCATTAAAAGTTGCTTCGGGAAAGTTCTTGGGGTTTATGGTAAACAGTAAGGGGATTGAAGTGAACCTTGGGAAGATCAAAGCTCTCATAGACATGAAATCCCCTACAAGTGTGAAGGACATGCAAAGCTTAAATGGCCAGGTCATGGCACTTAGTAAAGTCATCTCTAAGGCAACATATACATGTGTTCCTTTCTTCGACATCCTAAAGAAGGCAAAGAACTCAAATGGACACAACAATACAAAGTCGCCTTCCAGCAACTCAAATAGTAACTCGGGCAAGCTCCTTTTTTGTCAAAGCCAAAGGAGGGTGAGAAGCTAGTCATCTATTTTGGAGTATCCCAGTACGCCCTTAGTGTGGCTTTGATATGAAAAGAAGGTGGAGCTCAGTTCCCTATTTATTACGTGAGCAAAAGGTTACTAGACGCTGAGACAAGGTATTCACCCATGAAAAAACTTGCCTACTATATGGTAATTGCGTCAAGAAAGCTACGACCCTACTTCTAAACACATAGCATAGAAGTGCTTACACAGTTTCCACTTAGACAAGTCTTATAAAAGATAGATGTCTCAAGTCATCTACTCAAATAGGCAATTGAGTTAACTCAATTTGATATTGAATATAAGCCCAGACCAACGATTAAAGGACAAGCTCTAGTTGCATAATTGACCAGACCCATACAAGAGGAAGCAGAGACTTCAAAAGCTCCATGTTAACAATTGTATGTTGATAGGTTATCAAGCGAACAAAAGGCCAGGGCTGGAATGTTTCTTATTAGTCTAGAAGGGCATAAAATCCTCTGCGCATTAAAGTTTGGTTTCCAAGCCACTAACAATGAAGCTAAGTATGAAGCATTACTAGCTAGGTTAGGACTGGCAAACAAGATGCAAGTTAAAAGATTGAAGATTTTTAGTGATTTCCAACTCGTTTTCTGCCATGTATGAGGAGTATACTAGAGTGAAGGATTAAGAATTACTATTTACCTATAGAAAGTCTAGGAACTACTAAGCTCGTTCTGGCAATATAAAGTTAATCAGATACCGTGAGCTCAAAATACACATGTAGATGCCTTAACTCGCTTAGTCACAACCAAGGATGCTGACATCCTGGGGGAAATCCAGTAGAATTTCTCTCATCCCCAAACATAGAACAGAAGGATGCCTTAATGACAGTTACCAAGACATTAGGTTCCTTGATGAACCTAATTCTGGACTATTTGCAAAATGGCAAAATAAGCTCGAGGCACTACAATTGCGAGCTTGGGAAGCTAGATATTGCATCTATGACAATGTGCTATACAAAAGAGGATTCTCGACTCCACTTCTAAGATGCATTGATGGCAATGACTACGACACTATCCTAGAAGAAATCCACATAGGCCATTGTGGAAATCATGCCACAGGGCTATCTCTGGTCCAAAAAGCTCTCTGACAGGGATTTTATTAGCCCATAATGAAACAGGAAGCTGTTGAACTTGTCAAAAGATGCGACAAATGCCAGAGACTCATGAAGATTGCACAAGCCCCACCAACCTACCTGCATCATATGTTTAGTCCATGGCCTTTTGCAATTTGAGGTATGGACCTAATTAGACCACTCCCAATAGCTCACGAAAATTGCAAATATGTAATAGTAGCCGTAGATTATTTCAGCAAGTGGGCAAAGGCAAAGGAGTTTGCAGAGATCTCTTCTATAAAGTTTGAGAAATTTGTATGGAGTAACACTATTTATAGATTTGGAGTCACCTAATAGATTGTAACTTATCATGGGACTTAGTTCAATAGAGAACAATTTATCAAGTTCTACGATGATCTCAAGAACATGAAAAGTTTCTCAGTTGCAGACCATCCACAACCCAATGGACAAGTTGAAACCATCAACAAGATCATAAAGCACATATTGAAAACAAAGTTGGAGGCCAAGAAGGGAGTATGGGCAGACGTGCTATGTAAAGTGCTCAGGGCTTACAGAACCACGGTCCATAGTACTACAGGAGAAACTCCCTTCTCGATGGTTTATGGATCCAAAGTCATGATCCAAGTAGAACTTGAAGTAGCATCACAATGAAGAATCACTTTTAATTTAGAAGACAACAACTAACTGCTCTCCACGAATCTAGATCTTATAGAATGAAAGAGGGAAAAAACTCACCTTAGAGTCATGACCTACCAACAATGGGTCATGAGATATTATAACCAGAAGGTTTGAGCTTAAAGCTATAAAATTGGCGATCTCATTTTGTGCCTTGTCCTTTTAGGAGCGCATAAGGCCAACAAGGGGACCCTAGGACTGAATTGGGAGGGCCCATACATCATTAAGAAAGTCATGGCCAATGGAGCTTATCACCTGGCAAACATAAATGGAACAGAATTCCCTCGAGCTTAGAATGTTGAGCATCTCCGCCCATACTATTAATAGAGATTCAAATTTTGTAAAATTATTCAGAAATTAATGAAAATAAGTGTTTCCTTAAACTTTTTATGTCTGTATTTGTTTATTTTTTTGAGTAAAATCTCAATGAAGTTTTACACGGGAAGCAAACAATGCATCAGACAAGGAATGTTAGCTGAAGCGCAACCTGTTGAGCACTTATTTCCATATAAATTTATCAAGTCATGCATTCAAGTATGGGAACTGAGGAGAAATAAGCAAGAATATTACCAAAGTTCATTTAACGAGAAAATTTTATATAGGGTCCAAGATTAGATATAAAGTCCAACAAAGAAATTCAATTCAAAAAGGAAATTCAAAATTACAAAAAGTCATGGCCTAAGAAGTAGGATCTTCAAGAGCTGGGCCTTTATGGGGCAAAGGGATGGTAGGAGAAGCAGTAGGCTCATCCATCACTTGATCCTCATTGGCTTCCATAACCTACAAGCCACTTTCTCTTCGAGTGGCACCCTCGGCGAGGGAAGCTTCAACTCTGAACTTTGCACCTTTTTTGGAAAAACTGGCCTTCGTAGTTTGTTTGAAGCATTCAACAGCCTCAAGGGCACCTTTACCAAAAAAGGAGAAGTCCATCTTTAGGTGTCACTTCCACAGGGTGTAGAAAAAAGAGGAGCTGGTTTCAAACTCTACCTTTTTTGTTGTTTCCATAACTAACGAGGAATTCTCTACTTTAACCTTGGTGTCCTCTTCCTTCCTAAGAGTAACTTCTTCCCTCGCCGCCACAAGCTCCTTCTCAGCAACCTTAGCTCGCTTCGCTACCACCTCGGCTCGTTGAATAGCCATGTCTAGGTCGACTTTTATCTTGGTCAGCTTGTTAACTACCTTGCTAAGGTCTGATGCAACGGCCTCATGATATGTCACTTCATGAGATAGAGCGACCTCAGCATCTTTAGCTTTCTCCTTTAACTCTAACACCTCAATGGTCACAACAGCTAGGTCCTCCATAGGTCTTGCTTTCTCCTCACCTTGAACTCGAAATGCCTTGTTCAGCTTCATTATTATCAGCAAGTTTTAAAGGACCAAATAGTCAAGTTAGATTACAAAAAAGGGTAGAAAAACCAGGATAAAAGGACTTTACTTACCAATAGGCCATGACAAGATGCATAACTCAGCAACCCTTTGGAGAAGAAGGTCTGAGACGTACATGAAGCTAACTTTTAGAAGTTAAAACTGTAAGGTTTGGTGCTACCAAAGAAGGTAAAAATTTAAAAAAAAATTTTAGGTAAACTTGCCTTGGCCGAACCAAACCTGCCAAGATCCCATTGTTAGAGGTTGTACAACAACCTAGATCAAATCTAAGAAGAAGAAAAGCAAAACTAACTTTTAGTTCAACTCCTTTTGCGACGGACGCTTATGGTCACCATAGCAACCCATATGTATTGCCTCTACCAGAAAATCCATGCCAGAGAACATTCTCCATGGCCTTTCCATCTCCTCTCCTTGTGCTAGCAAGTGTGGAAAGTTGGATGGACCAAAATAGGCCCAAAATCCCAGAACAAATTCTGACCACTTCTTCTTCCTTGGTTTGGCCACCATGGTCGGAATACATGGAGAAATCTTTCTTTACAAAACTGAAACCTTTTCCACCAATAAGAAAAGAAGAAGAAGAAGAAGAAGAAAGCATCAAAACCTTTTTAGTTCACTCTCCTTCTAGCTTGATTTGGTCGAAAACCATGGGAGATCCCATCTCCACTCTTTCAACTATGGCTTCTCCTTTCCCCTTGAGAAGTGCCAAAACACTTTAGCAATTTTTGGAAGAAGAGGATGCCTTGAAACAGCGTCGTTTTGGCTGCCCCAAGGGTGGCCAAAACAACGTCATTTTGGGGCTGAGTTAAAACTTTTCATTATTTACAAATTGGCCCCAAACTTTGTACCAAATAACCTTTTGGTCCCCCAACGCAATTTCACTAAATTATATTTTAGTCCCTTGGATATTAAACTCATCCAAACCTTGGCCATAACATTCCCCATTATATGTGTGACCCAGTAGGCATATTAGTTTTTAAGCGGACTCTAGCAAGCCATTATAGCTACTCAATTCATGGTAGGAGTCTTTAAGGTCATGAGCCTATATGTGAATGACCTGTATGTGTGTCTAACACAAGTGTGTAACACATTATGTGTTACACATTACGTGCATGATACAATCCTTTCATTGCCCATATTCGGATTGGTTAGAGGCATGGATGAAAGTCAACCTCTATAACCAATCAAAGTTTCTCAACCTCATGAATTATTTGACTTAGATGAA
>JANHAO010003184.1:0-26722 GCA_026873985.1 Saraca asoca
ATATAGTGAGGTAGTGATAAATCTGGTATAGTTCAATTATCTCTATGTTTTTCACACTTGAAAAAATGAATGTGTTATGAAACTAGTTAAGTTTGAAATAAGGTTAGGGGTATTTATAATATTATAACTGACATTTGAAAAATAACTAACTTTCAGTCTATGAATCGATTCATGAATTGATTCAGAGTGATTACTAACTAATGAATCGATTTATGAATCAATTCATCTATGAATATCATAAAGAAGTTCATGATGAAATCAATGCATGAATTGATTTACACTATATTGAAAAAGGTCTTGAATTAATTACGTAATCAATTTAGAAATATTCCTAACCTTTAGTAAGAAATATTTTCAAAACTTTTCTTCATGAATTGATTGCTAAATCAATTCAAATACAGTTACACAAGATCTTCAGTATAAATCAATTCATGAATCAATTCACAAGTGAAAAATAGTTTTATAAAACTTGCACTTGTGAAAGACCATTTGAAAACTTAGTTTGAAAAATATTTATTTCACTTGCTTGGATCAAACTGGATTAGAATTCACTTACGAAAAATCCTAATAAAAATAAAAGAATTACTAAAGTCTAATATGGATCTTTTGAATCACATACTTTGATCCTACAAACAATTAACAAACACTAAAACATATGGTTAGATTCAAAATTATTTTCAATATCAAAACTAAATAACTTATGATAGAAGAGCAATCTCTCTAGCTAGGCTAATAGTCTCCTCCTTTTTTATGGTGACCAACAATTTTAGATAAGGATCAAAGTATATAAAAAAAAATTACTATTATTAAAATCATTAACTACTAAAATCAAATCTAAAATCAAATTTGTCTTATATCTCCCTTTTTTCATGAGGGTCAAAATTAAAAAACTTTTCTTACTTACTTTACTTTCAATTTTAACTTTTTACTCTTTTTTATTTATTTGCTCTTTGTTTTTAGTTGAGTATAAGAACTTTTCTTATCTAAAATATCTTTATTTTTATCTTATCTAAAATCCTTTATTCTCATCTTATCCAAAATCCTTTATTCTTATCTAAAATCTTTTCATTCTTCCCCTTTTGACATATCAAAAAGTAATAATGCATTCATAAAAAATGAATGCATTAAAAAGAATTGAAGAATGTATAACCTAAATATTAGAGTAGTACAAAATCCACATTCCAAATACCATAATATATGATAACAAAATCCAATATAAAAGAAATACATATTTCAATCAACATATAATATGATATCAAAAATCAAAATATTTAGAAAATTGAATCCAAATATAATATCAAGATACAGTATCTAGAATTCATCAATATAGAGTATCAAAATACAATATCTTAAATATCAAACTTCAAAATCAGAGTCTGAATATCAAGAAACCATCCAAAACATCAAAATAACAATGAAACAAGGGAAAAAAGGACTAAGGGACACAAGAAAACATCAATACACAACATACTAAGCAGGTAGAGGGTCTTGATCATCCATTTTTTGAAGTTTAGCCTTCTCATCATGTTCTTGCATTCTTTATGAAATCTTATACAACTATGTTTCAATGGAATTGAACCATTCATTAACCTGGTTAACTTGATTCCGATGTTCAATTTCCAAATAAGCCAGGCGATCATCCACTGACTGAATCAAAGTTTGTTTTTTGTCCATTGGATCAATCATATGTGTGTAATTTTTGGATTTCCTCAATTATTCTTGCTTTAGCTTCATTGGATAACCCTTCTGCTCCTAAGCTTGTGGATCTTCTAGTGGATTAAGAAATTTGTGACCATTTCCTAGTCCATTTTCCTTGTTTATTCTATTCTAGACCTATTTTGTGTAGATATGATGTATTTATTATAGTAGTAGAACTTATTTGAAAAACTTAGTGTTCATTAGAAAGTTTTAGTTTGAATTTGGCAAACATGGAGGATAAGATCATGCCATAAGGGAGCTATCCAACATTTGTCCTCCTAGAATAGTCAACTAGATATTTGATTATAAGATAGGGCATATTAACATTAAATTGATTTTTAATCACCCACACCAAAAATAGTTCATCCTCAACAATCTATGTAAAATTTATGATCCTAGGAAGTATCACCTTACAAAAAGCAAAATGTAAGATCCTATCTTTAAGAGATAAGCCAGTACTGGGCAATTTCCTACTTCCATCTTTAGGGGTGGAATATTGAAAGAGCATCTTAATGGCTAATTCCTTGTTATAATCAAGAAAGGATCCTATAGTAAACTTAAGGGGTGTTACATCCATGCCAAATTTATTAGCCAAAAATTCTAAATCAATCACTATATGTTTATGCATCATATAGCAAGACATTTTATCATCAGTAGTAGATAGATTAGCATAAAACATTCTAACTAGCCTAGGGTAAGTATTTCCTTTACAAGTTAAAATTTTCTCTAACCTATATTTTGCTAGTAGAGCAGATAGATGAGTAGTTTATAACAATTATTCACTAAAACATCTAAGAGGTTCTACCTTTCTACTGGCTAATTGAAGAAAAGCAACATACTCATTGGGTGAATTAAAGTATGACTCTTCCTCTACCGGTGTAGATGGTTGGGCTATTGACTTTTCCTTTCTCTTGGTTGGGAGTTTGATTCTTTTTGACATCTTGTAGAGATTTTTGGAAAATCTGGGTAGTTAGGGTTCTGAGGGATGGATTTGGGATCTTTTGATTTTTGGGAATTTTGTTGAAATTGATTGGTTAAAAATGTTAGATTAAGTGTATTTAACATTTCTGCGAAAGAAATTTGTGAAAAAAGTTGCTAGAAGGTTAAGATTTGAGTGTTAGTGTGAGAGAGTTTTTGGATTGGTTGAAGGAAAAACTGTGAAATGAAGTTGAAATTGATTCAGGTATACATAGAATCATGCTTTGAATTGATTTATGAATTAATTCAAAGATAAAATATTCAAGAGTGAATCGATTCAGATATAAGTTGATCATAAGATTCTTATGTAAATTGATTCTGGAATCGATTCATCCTAGTTTATTAAAATTTTTGAAAATTTTAAGAGCTCCTCAGAAGATTGAAAATTTTGTGAATCAATTTATAAATCGATTCATAGTGTATGCTTTCAAGATGTGAATCGATTCTTGAATGGATTCAGAAAGTCAAATAAATCCTGGAAAAATTTGGATCAATTACTGAATTGATTCGAGGAGTCCTAAACTCAGTTTTCATACAGTTTTGTTTCAAAAGTGGTTTTCATAATCTTTTAATTAGCTAATGAATAGTTCAATACCATTGAATACTTAACTTTCTCATTATGTAGGTACAAAACAAACTCAAGGGAATCTCCGATGCTTAAGCAAAAATTTGCAATGTACAAAACAAATAAGCATATAAAAAATCATTAACATTTATTGAGAATGGGGGATTAATATTCTTGGTCATGTGGTGAGTGCAACTGTTGTCTGAAAGTCATGAGTTGCTTCTTTTATCTCTCACACACCTATAAAATAGAACTTACACTTGCTTTGTTGGTACTTAACTAGTCTCGAGTCCGAAATTGTTAGTTGTCATAGCAAAATTCTATTAAAAATGGATGCCTTAGGTAACCAAACTAATTTCTCATTTGGTTTTAGAAAATAAGTCCCATTTTTGTATAAACAATGTTTAATATGATATCCTTTCTGATTACAGTAAAAGCAAGTAATGTAACTGTAATTTGTTTTTGATTTCTTTTTCTTTTGTTGCTTATATCCTAAGCCTTTCTTATTTTGAAAATTTTTTTATCATTTAAAAAGTTGTTGTGTCTTAATTTGCTATATGTAAAGCCTTGTAAGGTTTTTGTCAAGCTATCTATTTCTAATTTATAGGCTTCATATTGATCATATAGCTTACTCTTACTCAACAATTTTTTAGCTAAGATATTCAAATTACTATGTTCTGTTTCCATTTGACAGATTTTCTTAATTAGGCTTTCATTTTGACTTTTAGCATGCTTTAACTCTTTCTTGATTTTCAATAATGAATCATAGAGTTCAATGCATACATCATCAATTTCTTCATCACTATTATCATCATCACTAAAATTATCATTATTAGAACAAAAGAAGGATTGATTTCCAAATACCTCACTGTCATCATCTATTTTAGCCTTGAGGCAGAGGAGTGCTTTTTCTTCTTTTTCTTCATCTTCTCCACAATCATTCTCATCTTTCCAAAGGCTAGATCAACTTTATTGAAAGATAGTTTTTTTTCCTCCTTTCATTTTCCATCTATCCTTTTAGGTAGACAGGGCAATCTGGTTAAATGTGTTTAGGTTTTTTGTATTCAAAGCATGTTGGAGTAGTGCTAACAGAGTTTCCTTTATCAGTCTTATTTTGATTTCTTTTTGGAGCAATCTTTCTCTTTTCTCTATTTCCCTTTTCTTTGAGAATTCTTTGCAATTTTTTACTTAACAAACCCATATCTTCTTTTTCATTTGCATCTCTATCACTATCTAATTCTTCATCATCATAATTATATATCTTTGTAGCTTTAAGTGCCAAAGTTCTCTTCTCTTTATCATCACCATTCTTTTTATATCTCTTCAGCTCTAGCTCATGCTCTTCTAAATTTCCATAGGCTCCTAAATGGTTAGCATCCCTATCTTAAGTGATTCCTTGATAGCTATCACCTTAGGTTGCTATTCTTTTGTTAGAGACTTTAGAATTTTGTGCACTAAATCTACATTGTCAAATGTTCTTCCAAGAAGCATAAGATGGTTAGTGATAGTAGGGAATCTTTAAATGAGATCCTTAATGGATTCTCCTTCTTCCATTTTAAACATTTCATATTGAGAAACTAATACATGAATTTTAGATGCTTTAAGTTGCATTGTGCCAACATGTGCTACTTCTAATGTATCCCATATTTGTTTAGTTGTAGTACAGTTAGATATTCTTCCATATTCATTAGGAGAAAGTAAGTTAGAGATGATCCATTTGACTTTAGAGGCTAGGAGGTGTTTCTTTCTTTCCTCTTCAGTCCAAAAGGACTTTGGTTTAGGTTTTACAATCCTATTTATCAAGGTTTGTGGTAGATCATATCCATCCTTAATAATTTCCCACATGTCTATATCACTGGCTTCAATAAAATCTCTAATTTTTTGCTTCCAAAAAGTATAGTGATGTCCATTAAAACCAGAAAGTTTATGCAAAGATAGACATTTAGGTAAAAGTGTAAAACTAAAATCTATAATCTCTTTGAAAATAAGAGAGTATCAAGAGCTAAAGCTCTTATACCAATTGTTGGTCCCAAAAAATTATGATCTTTCCTTTAGATTAGATGACCTTTTTAACAAATACTCTTTTGATTATGCTTCTAGTTAGTTTTATGAAAGCAGAAGTTTTTAAAGTAAAAATTATCAAAGTATCTTATTGGATAATTAAGATTGAATTAGAGTCACTGATTAGATGTGATATAGAATAAATAGAATACAAGAATGCAGCAGAAATAGTTTTAATCAATTAAATAGTTAAACCATAAAATATAAGAGTGCATAAATGTAAATGACACTAAGGATTTTTAAAGTAGTTCAACTTTAATTGAAATGGAAATTGAAGTCTACATCCATTGGACAATCCTTAATTGGATGGCCACTTGTATTAACAACAACATAAGATTTATCTAGGCTCTTGCAAACTAGTTTATACATAAGATTTGACCAGGCTTTAGCTAACTTATAGATACAAAAATTCTTTTATCTCCTACAAACTATAATTAACCTCATAATTTAGAAGATACGATAAGAATTCTTTACAACTTCAACTAGTTATGATCAAGCTCACAACTAAAGGAGACATAAAGGGAAGATCAACCTCTTCCTTTGTTCCTTAGATTTTTATCAACCTAGAAATCTAAAAGGAAAATCAGATTCCTATCAACCTGGAAATTCGAAATGAAAACAAGAATTAAAGTAAGAAATACAATACCAAAATTTGAAATGAATATCACAAATATCTAATGTGAATTCTCCTTTAATTTGATCCAAGATCCTTTGATTCGATGAAATATAGTGAGGTAGTGATAAATCTGGTATAGCTCAATTATCTCTATATTTTTTGCACTTGAAGAAATTAATGTGTTATGAAATTGATTAAGTTTGAGATAAGGTTAGGGGTATTTACAATGTTGTAATTGACATTAAAAAAATAACTAACTTTCAATCTATGAATTAATTCAGAGTGGTTACTAACTAATGAATTGATTTGTGAATCAATTTATTTATGAATATAATAAAAAAGTTCATGACAAAATCGATGCATGAATCGATTTACACTATTTAGAAAAAGGTCTTGAATCAATTACCTAATTGATTCAAAAAAATTCCTAACCTTTAGTAAGAAATATTTTTCAAAACTTTTCTTCATGAATTGATTGCGGAATTGATTCAAATATAGTTTCACAAGATCTTCATCTGAATCAATAATCGATTCACATAGTAAAAAATAGTTTTTATAGACCTGGCACTTATAAAAGATCATTTGAAAACTTAATTTGAGAAATATTTAATTTTTGCTCACTTAAAGTTATTTATTTCTACCTCAATATAACTATTTTAAGAAACTTGCTTCGATCAAATTGGATTATAATTCACTTACAAAAGATTCTAATAAAAATAAAAGAATTACTAAAGTCTAATATGAATCTTTTGAATCGCATACTTTGATCCTGCAAACAATCAACAAATACTAAAACATGTGGTTAGATTCAAAATTATTTTTAACACCAAAACTAAAGAAATTGTAATAGCAAAGTAATCTCTCTAGCTAGGCCAACAATCTCCTTAATAAGAATAACAAGCTGGGTTGCAAATTACTTCAGAAGGTGTAGAGGGCCATGGTCTAGTATAAACTCCTTGGTATAATCTTAGTTGACTGGGAAAAGTAGCTGGCTGCATAGGAAAGTGCCATTATCAGCATTTTTATACCATAGAATATCTATGGTATCAAAGGAAATGTTGCTACTTTTAGGGGCCTCGATTAGCTGCAACTCTTTCCAAATGCCCACCTTGATTTTCTTAGCTAAAGGAGTAGGAACATCAAAAAATCTATCTTTTTTGCCTTTGTTGGACTCTTTAAAGGAAGACTTGCACTTTCTCGGGGATAGAATCTTAGTATGGCTAGTTGCGTCCATAGGCCAATCAGTGGAAGGAAAGCTACTAGTAATGTTCACTGAGGGCGTCAGCTCGAGCTAAGTGGTAGTGTCATAATGGGTTTTTCTTCGACGAAGGCCTGGGTGCTAATCTTAGCCATGTGTTTTAGATCCATTTTCGAGTGGTGTATTTTTGTCGCTTCACTATTCAAGCAATAATCTGAAAACAAGAAAACAAACATAAATTAGTAAGACAGAGCTAGTAAACAAAGCTAAATTACAAAGTAAAGTGCATACAAAGGATAAATTGAATGTCAAACGGCCCTAGTGGCAACAATCAGATGACAAGGTCCTAATCATTATCTAAGAGATCCTAAAAAAGGTGACCCCAAGGTTGCTTCATGGGTTTGGTCCACTTGGTTAGGTAGAATAACTTCTTATCCTAGTAGAAAATTAGATGAAACCCATCGATTAATTAAACTTTGAAGAATGAATGCTTCCATGAACAAACATTGGTAAGCATGTTTTCGATGATGACCAGATTAGGATACAAAAGAAAGTGCACCCAGCCCCTAACTTTCTACTGTGAGTAAGCGAAGAAAAAAAAGATAGACCACACGATCGAGGTCAGGTGAATTCGGAGGCTCAACACTTCAAAGTAAAGAAGGAAGGCCCTAAGTGTTCCATATCAGCAAAGAGTGGTAGATGTTCATTGTCTAGAAGACATTTGTTTGAAACACAGAGAAAGGAGGGCAAACATAAGGACGATTGATTACATCTCCTAGAACATTAGGAAGGATGAGATGTCATAACTACAAGCTTGCTCATCATGGATTCATTGTGAATATAGACTTTTTCTAGCTCTTGAATTACGTTCAGATCTCGACACTCTATGAAAATGGCTATTAATTTCACATCCAGATAGCATCTTATAGATTGTCTAATGTGACGTCGATTAAGTGGACCTGTTCATTCCTATATTCATCATAAGAACGATTAACCATAATTATGCAAAAGGGGAAAGTAAAGCAGTAAATGATGCTTTCAAGAGAGTATTCCCTATGGTCGAATAAGGAGTCAAAATTCAATGATAAGTTGATAAGGTCACACGATCCACTGAACATGAAGCATAAGAGCACAAATATTAAAGCACTTTCAAAGAAAATAAAGTGTGATTAAGGCAAGCTAGACAAAAGGGAAAGGCGGTCAAATAAAAGTGATCAAATAAAAGTAGGAAGTCTCAAATAAAAAGAAGAGCAGGAAAGAATCTATATAGAGAAGAGTTGCATTTAGGCATAAGCAGCAGTCCTTTTGGTGTAACCTAAGAAAATAATGGGAGGCACGAAACACGGCCACCAAGAAGAGGTTGCTGTAGCTGGCGCATTTATAAACAGTAGCGGGTTTGAGCTGATGTAAACAAGTTTGTGCAGAAAGTAGAAGCAAAGATCGCACATAAGGAGCCAAGATTATGTTTTATAAACAGAAGGAAGAGATCCAACAGTTAGGGTTGATCAAGATGAATGGCTTAGATGGCAATCTACTTCGCTAAAGTGACTTGTGAGGCCTCTCAAGACGCTAAACCATCATTACTAACAGTGTACAACTAGCTTGGGAAAGTAAAAGGTTGCTAAGCAAGTCAATTGTGTCTCCTACTAAAAGGGAAGGGGGTAAATGATAAAGCCTGAAATATACTGTAGTCTCTAGATGATTGACCGAAGTTAATTAATGAGACTAGTTGAAGAATTGGCTTTGACATGTAATTTAGCCCATGTTAATTGGCTAACCATGTCTGGTCGATTGACCTGGGCATAAAACTTGACCAAATAAGAGCTTGGTGAGGTAACTACTTAAACAACACATGACAAAAGGTGTGACTCAAGCTTGCATGAATAATGTGACACTAGCAACCACCTAATAGGAAACTCATTGATGTTACCATTACACTACAAACACCTGGTGGCACCCTATTCATCCAAGAGCACATTAATTAGCATGCTCGGTACCCATATATATCAACAAGTGTTATGGGTAAAAATCAGTACTTTATAAATAGACTGGCAAAAGGTCCAATGGGCAAGTCCAAAGAAAAAAGCCCAGCCTATCTGACCTTGAGATTGCTAAGTGAGATCACCAGGTCATGAAGCCACATGCCCGACACAAGACAAGACCAAAGCAATTGCTCAGTTCGCTAAGAGGTCAAGGACGCCTAGTCCTAGCTCACATAATCAATAGTTTGCTTTGTTCAAACTTACTTCGCTAAGAGTGAGCTTGACCTCACTGTTTGAAAGATAGTAGCGACCTCAGACTAGAGGATTTGGTTCAGGAAGTGTAATGCTTAACTAGAAGCTCGCTAAGGTTGAACGGGAGACAAGCATATGTTAACTTGCAGACCCAGCAGACAGTGGCCCACCCATAGAAAGTAACTTGCAAAAGCCAAATTGCAGTAGTCTATGTAATCTTGTACATTTATTACTTAATGTAACAGAAATATAAATTGTAAAATTATACTTATAACCTCCCAACCTCTATAAATAAGAGGAAGGAGATCATTGTAAGGCATTCTAGATTCATATACTGAAACTCTATAGAAATTTCTCCCCAAGCAATAACATTATCGTAAACGTAGGGATCGGTGCCGCCTAGTTTTGGCCGAACCACGTTAAAAATTCCTTTATGTGTTTGCTGCTCTTCCTCTCCATTCCTCCATTCTTCATTTGTAACAACCAGAAAGCAGTTTGAGTCCCGAAGAACTCTTCTGGTTAGCTAGTGTTGACAGTCGATTTTAGGTAGTCGATCAATCGAAGGTTCTGAGAGCCAAACTACTATGTGATTGCGTAGAAAGTGATAAATAAAGAGAAGATCCAAAGCAACTAAAAAGGAAAAGAGATCAGACAGAGATTTTATTGTGGTTCGGCCAAAGTCCAGATGACTCCTACGTCTATGGTGGTTATGTTATTTTTTCTATGTTCTTAGCATACAAGTATATGAAGAATCTGCAAAGTGTCTATCTCTCTTTGTCTTTCTTTTTTCTACCCATCTCCTTATGGTTTCCCGTCCCATTTTTATACATGCAGGAAGGGTTACAATTCATAATTCATTAATGTAAAACTATGATTACATTCATACTATTCATTAAATACTAGACGCTAAGCAATAAATGCTAGGCAAATCATTATCGAACTTTAAGGGCTATTTTACGGGTTGGTGGAGTGCTTAGGCTACGTTTGTCAGACGTTTAGCCATTTTCATTAATGTAGGGAAGAGCTCGTTGCCACCTCCGCTACTCGAAGTCCGTGAGCATCGCGTAGTGCAACCTACCACATAGTTTTCTAGTGACCTTACTTAAATTAGGTCAGGGCTTTTTATTGAAGTCCATGAGCTCGTGTCGTGCGGTCTGCTGTGCGGCTCTCTAGTGACCTTACTTGAATTAGGTCGTGCCTTTTTATTTCATTTTGCGCCCTCATTCTTTTGAGTTTGGGCTGACCCTTTTTTACCTAGTCTGGGTAATATCCACAACATTAGCCCCCCAACTCGTTGTTCGCTTTGTGAGCTGGGAGTTATCGATCTCTTCTTAAAGAGGTGATTTCTGTTCACAACATAACCTGCTTAACAACGGACTGTAGGTCTTATGAGGATTTTAGGCAAATGACGATGATAGTCTAACCAGTTGTATAAATCGTGCTTTGATTTCAATGATTCATGGATAATTCTACCTATCCTTGGCGTGGCAAAAATGTGGTCGAACATAGTGAAGTTGCGAGGGAAGTTTGTCATTCCCTTAAGATGACTGAGCGCACCTGATCTAAGGGCGAGTCGAGTCCTGGAGGCTTAGTGCACTTAGCACCAGGTGTGCCTGAGCTCACTCTAGAGGCTTAGTATGTTTAGCACCAGGTGTGCCTGAGCGATATTATTAGTAGCTCTAGAGGCTTAGTGCGTTTAACACCAGGTGTGCCCAAGCTTGCTATGGAGATTTAGTACGTTTAGCACCAGGTGTGCTTGAGCGGTATTATTAGTAGCTCTGGAGACTTAGTGCTCTCAGCACCAGGTGTGCCCGAGCTCACTCTGGAGGCTTAATACATTTAGCGATATTATTAGTAGCTCTGGAGGTTTAGTGCGCTTAGCACCAAATGTGCCCAAGCTCACTCTGGAGGCTTAGTGTGTTTAGCACCAGGTGTGCCTGAGCGGTATTATTAGTAGCTCTTGAGACTTAGTGCGCTTAGCACTAGGTACGCCCATGTTCGCTCTGGAGGCTTAGTACATTTAGTACCAGGTGTGCCTGAGCGGTATTATTAGTAGCTCTGGAGGCTTAGTGCGCTTAGCACCATGTGTGCCCAAGCTCGCTTTGGAGGTTTAGTGCTTTTAGCACCAGGTATGCCCAAGCGGTATTATTAGTAGCTCTGGAGGCTTAGTGCACTTAGCACCAGGTGTGTCCGAGCTTGCTCTGGAGGCTTAGTACATTTAGCACTAGGTGTGCCTGAGTGGTATTATTAGTAGCTCTAAAGGCTTAGTACGCTTAGCACCAGGTGTGTCCGAGCTCGTTTTAGAGGTTTAGTGCATTTAGCACCAGGTGTGCCCGAGCAACATTATTAGTAGCTCTGGAGGCTTAGTGTGCTTAGCACTAGGTGTGCCCAAGCTCACTTTGGAGACTTAGTGCGTTTAGCACCAGGTATGCTTGAGCGATATTATTAGTAGCTCTGGAGGCTTAGCGGGCTTAGCACTAGGTGTGTTCAAGCTCGCTCTAGAGGCTTAGTATATTTAGCACTAGGTGTGCCCGAGCGGTATTATTAGTAGCTTTGGAGGCTTAGTGCGCTTAGCACCAGGTGTGCCCGAGCTCGCTCTGGAGGCTTAGTGCATTTAGCACCAGGTGTGCCTAAGCGGTATTGTTAGTAGCTTTGGAGGCTTAGTGCGCTTAGCACCAAGTGTGCCCGAGCTCACTCTGGAGGCTTAGTGCATTTAGCACCAGGTGTGCCTGAGCTAGAGCTTACATGAGTTGGGTTTGGAGCGAGCTGATCTTGAGGTCGTGTTGCGGCCACGAGCAGTGGATCGTTCAAGGATCAGGTGTATCGTTTGCTTTGTCCATCTACCCTCGGTGTGGGATTCGAAGTGTTTCCTTATATGCATGTCTCTTCGATTCCTCATCTGGCACAATTATTGCCACGTTTAGTGCACATGGCTTAGTTTTTAGTGCCGATACCTGCTGGTCCATTAGATCGTGGGTCATCTGAGGAGTTTTTGAATCTGACAGTTGGATTTTCCAAAATAAAGCTGGGAAAGTTCCCCCCTTTTTTATTATTCATTGGAAACGTACACCCTTCTACTCCTTTCTATTTTCGAAGATCATCTGCCCCTCCTTTTTCAACTTTTTCCTTGTTCTCAGGTTCCATCAAGTCAGGACCTCGATTTTTGGCTTTTTGCGTTCCTCCATTTTTCAGGCAGTCAAAAAAGTGTGTTTCCATTTTCGTTATAGCATTTTTCATTTTTGTTTTGTTACCAGAGTCTGTTGGTTAACATTTAGGGCCTTAGGTGGGGGCGGAATTCCTTAGCTTCTGGATGCTTTCAGCCTAGCATCTGGAGCCTTTGTTTATGCTCCATGGGTCTGGGTGGTTCAGGGTAGTAACTATTTCCTTTTTAGGTAGAATAGCAACCTAATTATTTATCTTCCTCTTATAGATGTCTCAACTCCATAGACGCTGCCTCCACCTAATAGTCAGCAAGGACACTAAATATGAGGGGAGAGAGGGAACGCCTCGCGTTGTTGGGAAAGCGATCTCCCATAGTGGCAAGATCACTAGTGGCTCTGTGGCTCAAGTTGGGCCGGAGGGATTCGGTGTTGTTTTTCCTTTCAAACACTTCCCTTCTAGTGTGAATCCCAAGGAAATGAAGGGCACCACAGAGGCATACTTCCTCCCCAGAGGCTGTCGTGTAATGGTCTCATCTCCTACTGATCATGCTGCGTATCCCCCCGAGGGGTTTGTAGCTATTAGTATCTATCACCTTAATGTGGGTTTGTGTTTCCCAATCCCTTCGTACATAATCAATTTTTTGAACGAATTAGGACTTGCACCAGTGCAATTAACCCCAAACGCGTACTCCTCTCTGACCTCTCTTGGACTGATCCATCTCCAAAATGGCCTCCATCCCCCGAGTTCAAGGGTTCTCTATTTTCTTTATAGTATCAAGGGCATTGGAAAGCAGGAAGGCTACTATTATCTTTCACCTTGCCCTTCGCAGTATAAGAAATCACTACCTCAAGGGGATGCTTGAGGGAAGTCTAATGTGGGTCCATATAAAACCAATTGATTTTATGTGTCTTGCCCATCATTGCATCGTCTTCATCATTTTTCTTTTGTACCGAATCTGGGTGAGCAAGCTGGAGAGGATTCCAATCTTTTAATGCTTTTACTTTGACTTGAGCCTAACATTTCGCTATGTTTCTTCTAAATGTAGTTTGTAAGGAAAGACTAGAGCTGAGCGCAGTGGAGATTGAGATTCTGGATCAACTTTTAGCTTCTGCTGACTCCCCTAATACAGCGAGGTTCAACGAGGAACTCCTGCGGGCTTGCGGTCTTTCTCCTGTGCTTGGCACTGAGCTTATCGATAGTTCACGCGACATCGGGGTCCGTGGGTCAAAGAAAATTCCCCCGACAGACTTCAGCGAATAGGCAGTTATGGGTCACGTTAACCTTGTCAAGCTTCCTCCAAGGCCCAAACAACGTGCGCCTTCTACTTTCGCTCGTGTTGATCACCCCATTTCTTCTGCGGCCACTCCAAAACCTATTCAAGTTGGCCCGTCTCCTTCTTCTGCTACTACTCCCATACTGACTTGGCCTACTCCTCCTTTCAACCTGTCAATAATAGAGAAGACCTTACTCCTTCCAGGCCCTACTTCTCAACAAGGAGTGACCGAGGGAGAGACAGTGAGGCCTCCGTGGCATAGAGGTGAGGCTCTTGTCGAACCTTTTTCAAAGAGGCAGAGGGTCGATAAAAGGAAGGAGGTCGCTATTGATCAGGCAGCATAGCTAGAGGATGCCCCGAGACAAGCAGCTGAAGGATTGGGGGCTAAGACCCTGGCCCTTTACAACATTATTCATGACAATATGGGTCAGATTCTGGGAGCTAATGTGGCATTCTTGGAAGATGATGGGATTTGGGGCAATACCTTGATGGAGGTCTTGGCCAGCCACTGCCTGTTGGTTAGTACCGTTCATTTCTTGTTCCTCCTGGTCTTTATTTGCCTTTTAAACTCTTTATTACCTTTTCCAGGGAGCCTTAGAGGCTATCAAGCAGAGGAATGAGTGTCTGAACTAGGAGGAGGAAAAGCATCAGCTCGAGGCCAGTCTTACCACAGCTTCCAACGAGGCGACAAAATTGAAAAGGAAGCTAGAAGATGCCGAAGCCTAACTTCAAGGAGCCAATGCCACGGCAAAAAAGCCTGAGGAATCTCTTACGCGTGAGGTTGTCGAGTTCACTTTGAAGCTCGGTGAGGCCTATGACGAGCTTCAAAGGAGCAGGGAAGACATACTCGCTCTAACTCGGAGGGTCAAGAGTTTCCAAAATCGACTCAGATCTGCCCAGGAGAGGACCAATCGTGCCGTGGAGAGAGCAAAATGAGCTGAAGAAATGACCAAGCAGGCTGATGAGGCTTTTAAGCACGCTAAAGAAAGAGCCATGCATGTCGAAGTGGAGGCTGTCAAAGTGAAAGAGGAGGCTTCCGTTATGATCGAGCAGGCTCGGGAGGCTGCGGTTGCTCATACCACTAATAGTTTTATGTATACCCAATGGTTAAACTACCCGGACCTTAATTTTTCTTTCTTCGACGGGGAGATCATGGATATCATCCAGGGTTTTGCTAAGGGCACTAAAACGGCTCCTTCTCCAGGTGCTGAGGTCGCAGATGGTTCTCCATGTGGGGACGCAGTGCAAGCTGAAATTACTTTGCTTGCGGAGGAGTCAATCGCAGAGAGACTTGAAGGACAAGCTGTAGAGAATCCGTTCGCGATGCTTTCTAGTTCCAGCCCCCCAAGCGCTCAGGACCCTGCTAACCCAAGGGCTTCTTTATCATAGCACTTCAATAATTCTCATTTTCTTGTTATTTCGTGTTTCTAATCGAGACATTTCGTTATGACTTTCATTCTAAAAGATATTCTTCTTCTTTTTTTTTTTAAGTGTGCACGTTACCGCTGGATGATCCACCTTTTCGGGACATAGGTACTATCCTTTGAACATAAATAACAAAAACATCTCCAGGAAGAACTCAACAGGAATGTAGTTTAATTTAAAACTTTGATAGGTAGTTACAAATTTGAGAAAGTCAAATGTAGTTTACTGATAATATGGCTAGAGATGCTCAGCGTTCCAAGCTCAGGGAAATTTTGCCCTTTCGACGTTTGCTAAGCGTTATCCTCCAACCTTTATTCTTTCCTTTATAACGTACGAACTTTCCCAATTCAGGCCCAGTGTTCTTTCTCTGGGGTTGCGGCCTCCAGGTTGGATGAGACGTAAGACGAGGTCTCCTGGTTTGAAGCTTCAAGTACGCACTTTTCAATTAAAATATCGTGCAACCCTTTATCGGTAGGTCACGATTCTTAGGCACACTTCATCCCTTTTTTTCCTCAATGAGGTCAAGACTGGCAGCAAGTAACTGGTCATTTTCCTCAATGTTCAAAGTAATTCTTTGATGTGAGGTTACTTTGAATTCTACTGGCAGCATCGCCTAGGTTCCATAGACCATCGAGAAAGGGGTATCTCCAGTGGTGTTGTGGGCCATAGTGTGGTAAGCCCATAGGACTTTTGGCAGTTCGTCTACCCATGCTCCTTTCCTTGCTTCCAGCTTCTTCTTCAAGATCTGCCTAATGATCTTATTCACTGCTTCCACTTGCCCATTAGTTTGTGGATGGTCCACAGATGAAAAGATTTTCAGGATTCCAAGGTTATCACAAAATTGGATGAACTACTCACTTATGAACTAGGTCCCATTATCGGATACTATTTGTTGGGGGACACCAAAGTGGCAGACGATGTTGTTCCAAACGAACCTTTTGATCTAAGAAGAAAAAATCTGGGCTAATTCCTTTCCTTCTGCCCATTTAGTGAAATAATCCACCGCTACTATAGCATATTTATAGTTTCCGCGATCCACGGGGAGGGCTCCTATCAAATCAATCCCCCATATTGCGAATGGCCACGAGCTAATCATTTGTTAGAGGTAGGCTAGGGGAGCTCGGGGGACTGTAGCAAACCTTTAGCACTTGTCACACTTCCAGACAAGGTCAATTGCATCTTGTTTCATGGTTGGCCAAAAGAAACCCTGCCAAAAGACCTTCTGAGCCAATGATAACCCCCCAAGTGTAGTTTTCGCAATGTCCAGCATGTATCTCTTTTAAAGCAAGATCATAATCGGGGCCGTCAATGCATTGGAGTAGTGGGGCTGAGAGGCCCTTCTGATAAAGTACATCGTCTAAGATGTAGTATCTAGCCGCTGGGAACCGCACACGACATGCCTCTAACTTATCCTCTGGGAGCTCACCATGTCATAGGTAGTTCAGGATGGGGTTCATCCACGAGCTGTGCGCTACAGAAATTGACATCGTTGTCACCTTCTACTCGATGTTGGGTAGTGAAAGGATTTCTATGAGTATGGTGCTCGTAAATTTCGTATCTTTTACCACGGCTAGTCGGGCCAAGGCATCCACGTGTGCATTTTGAGCTCGAGGGACTTGGCTAATCTCAAAATTTGGAAATTTATGAAGCAATTCTTGGGCCTTCCGTAGATAAACAACCATCTTTAGTCTATTTGCTTGATATTCTCCCTTTATGTGGCAAATGATTAGTTGAGAATCGCTGAAGATTCTCAAGTTTTTAGCTCGCACCTCTTTTGCGAGGTGAAGTCCCGTGATGAGTGCCTTGTATTCTACCTCATTGTTGGTGGCTTGGAATTCAAGCCTCAAGGCACAGGGGATTTTTTGTTTCTCTGGACTGATCAACAAAATTCTGGCTCCCGCCATATGCTCGCAAGAGGACCTGTCCGTGTAAAGTTCCCACCACAGTTCTTTAGGGGTTCTCGCTTCTTCTGCCTCAAGCCCGATGAACTCAACAACGAAGTTAGCTAGGGCCTGCCCCTTAATCACCAGCCTTGATTTATAATGGATGTCAAACTGGGCAAGCTCGATTGCCCATTTAAGCAAGCGACCTGAAGCATTCGCCTTTTGGAGGGTATGTCTCAATGGATAACGGATTGGGACCTCGATGAAGTGGGCTTCGAAGTAAGGCCGTAACTTTCTTGATGCAACAATGAGGCCATAGACTAGTCTCTCCATAGGAGAGCAGTTCTCCTCAGCGTTTACTAGCCTTTTGCTCACATAGTAAACAGGGAATCGTACTCCATTTTCCTTACGGACAAGAGCCGTGCTAATGGCATGTTGTGACACTCCCAAATAAAGGATCAGCTTATCATACTCCTGGGGTTTAGATAGGAGTGGGGCTCTACCTAAATACTCTTTTAGCTGTATGAAGGCAGCCTTGCATTCTTCTATCCATTCAAAGTGCCTTGCTTTCCCTAAGGCTTCAAAGAAAGGCAAACACCTATCCGTTGCTTTAGAGATAAATTGGCTGAGGGTCGTGACCCGACCAGTCAAAGTCTAAACATCTTTAATTCTGCTCGGTGACCTTATGTCGGTGAGCGCTTTAATCTTCTCAGGGTTTGCTTCTATGCCCCTTTCATTCACCATGAACCTGAGAAACTTTCCTGAAGCTACTCCAAACACACATTTGAGAGGATTTAGCTTCATCCGGTATTTTTGTAGGATCCGAAACATTTCTTCCAAGTCACCTACATGATCTGAGACCTGCCTGGACTTCACGAGCATGTCGTCCACATAGACTTCCATAGTTTTCCTAATTTGGTCTTTGAACATTGCATTGACCAATCGTTAATAGGTTGCTCTGGCATTTTTGAGCCCGAAAGACATCACCTTATGGTAGTACAACCCTCGATCTGTGATGAATGAGGTGTGCTCTTCATCCTAGGTTTCCATGGTTATTTGATTATACCTAGAATATGCATCCATGAAGCTGAGGAGCTAGTGTCTAGTCATCGCATCGATAAGTTGGTCAATCCTCGGCAAGGGAAAACTATCTTTCGAGCAAGCTTTGTTCAAGTCTGTGAAGTCGATGCACATCCTCCATCTCCTGTCCTTCTTTCTTACCAGGATGGGGTTGGCTATCCAGACGGGATAGCAGGCTTCCCGGATGAATTTGTTTGCTAGTAGTCTATTTACTTCTTCTTTCAGCGCATGGGAACGTTCTATAGTTAGAGGTCTCCTTTTCTACCTGACCGGTTAGTGGTGAGGGTCAACGTTCAACTTATGTGACATAATTTTGAGGCCGATCCCTACCATATCCTCATGACTTCAAGCGAAGACGTCCAGATTCGCTTTAAGAAAACTTATCAACTGATCTTTCATGTCTGAGGGTAGGCTTTTTCCTAGCTTGAGGCGTCTTTGATCATTTATTTTGTCGACTCCGATCTCCTCAAGCTCTTCGATCAGCCTGGTCTCTCTATCCATTTCCCAGCCATAGGAGTATCAAGGCTGATTTTGATTGAGTTCAAGGCATGGGGCTTTTCATAAGGAGCTGCAACCGCTCTTCTGCCTTTCTCTCTGAGCTTAATGGCATCCTCATAACACCGTCGGGTCACGTACTACTCACCCTGTACGCACCCAACCCCATTTGAAGTGGGGAATTGGACTGTTAAGGTTTTGATGGACATGACCAGATCTAGATCATTCATTATTGGTCATCCCAGGACTATGTTATAAGCTAAGGGGCAATCCATAACCAAGAAATCTGCTAAGATAATCGATTGACGATCCTTGTCCCCTAAGGCAATGAGAAGCTTGACTCGCCCTTTAGGAAATACTGCATCTTCTATTAAACCAAAAAGGGGATCGATCGACGATTTGAGGTTACTCTGGGTTAGTTCCATCTGATTAAAACACTTTTTATACATGACATTAACTGAGCTACCGGTATCCAGCATGATCCTCTGCACTTTGACGTTGCTAACCTTGGCCTTGATGACTATAGCATCGTTATGGGGAGATTGGACTCCTCGTTCACCGTCATCTACGAAAGTCATGCATCTGGGAGCCACCTTTGCTTTCTTGGCAAGTCTGTTAGACTCATAATCTATGGACAAGATATAGCTTGCATTTTATATGTACCTCTCTCGCGAGCTTCGTGAAGCTCCTGCGATGTGCGGTCCCCCATGAATGGTGTATATGGTCCTGACCATGGTTGCTTATTCTGGTTCAGTGTCGGAAGGAGGTTTTCTATGTGCTACAGGGATCGTCGGCCTGACAGCTATACCACATATTCTTTTAAGCAGCCTCTATGAATGAAATTCTTAATCACATCTTTAAGATATTTGCATTTTAAGGTGGTATGTCCTATATCATTGTGATAGGCACAGAACCTGTTTGGATCTCTATACTTCGAAAGGGTCACCAGTGGTCCAGGTCGTCTGAAGTTCTCCTTGTGTTTTTCTAGGACATATATCCTTTCTGGGGTTTCGGATAGGATACTATAGTTATTATAGCAACCTTGGGGCTAAGGTCACCCTGTTCTTGCTCTCTTTGCGGGCTAAATACCCAAGTTGCTGACCTAGGCCATTCCGCTTCTGTCGTGACTACTTTTCTTTCCGTCTTTATCGGGAACTGAGCTACCAGGTTCGTTCTTTTGTCCACATCCCTTTAAACCAAAGGTTTCTTCCCAATGGATTTCTTTCATAGCTTGCTCGTAGAACTCTCTTAAGTTCTTTGTCGGGGACTTGTATACATTTTCATACAATTTTCCATCCCTACGCAGTCCTGTTAAGATTGCCATTAGGATGTTGTTGTTACTAATTTTGCATCGAAATCTGGTAATGTAGTCCTTCAACAACTTGTCCTTCCTTTGGAAAATCGTAACCAGATGGCAAGATGGTGTAAGCTGCTTCTTAAGGGCCCCGTATTGATTAATGAATTTATTTTGACATTCTTCCTAACTATTAATGCTGTGAGCCAAGAGACTCTTGAACCATGCCTGTGGTACGTCCCCGATAGTAGTCGGAAAGACCCTACATTTAACCAGGGGATGGTCGGGACTTTGAAGCATTGAGGAAGAGGTTTTGTTTCAATTTCCTTGGAAAACAGAGTCTTTTCCTCGTAACGACCTGGTTGATCTTGGGTCGAAACGCATTTCTCCAATCTTTATACCCTCTGCATTAGCTCTTCGATCATTTGTTCCTGGGCCTTGGATTGCTGGCCTTTGCCATTATCATGGCCCACATTCTAGCCTTTGGTGCTGTGCGAGCTCTCAGCTTGCTAGTTTCCCTTATCCCTGCAAGCTCAGCGTCCTTTCGTTTTAGCTTGCGAGCTGGAGGAATGATTTGTACCAACTCTCTGGGCTCCCTCCCCGGCCAGTTATTGCCTCTGTGCTAGTGCCTCTACTTATGGCTACGGGGCCGTTTCCATGACGGGGGCAGCCCCACCCTATTCTCGGGCCCTCTGAGTATATGTCTGGGTTAACATTTTGACTGCATCGACAAGTCTTTTCATTGTACTTTGGAGTGCTTTGTGGCGCTGACGTAAGGCCTACACATCGTCAGCCTCTAAGAGGGCAAAAGAGGCGCTTGTCAAGATCGGGTATTCTTCTTCAGGTACGTTTTGTCGATATTCTCCATAACCATCTGGTTGGTTAGTTGTAACGCCTGAACTCCTTATCACTCTTCCTCTTGCCATCGTGTTTGATTAGTGAAGGATGTGAGAGCAATTTGGTCCCACCAGGTGTGCCAAAATATTGACGATCGATTTTAGGTAATTGATCAACCGAAGGTTCTGAGAGCCAAACTACTATGTGATTGCATAGAAAGTGATAAATGAAGAGAAGATCCAAAGCAACAAAAAAGGAAAAGAGATCAGACAGAGATTTTATCGTGGTTCGGCTAAAGTCCAAATGACTCCTACATCCACGGTGGTTATGTTATTTTTTCTATGTTCTTAGCATACAAGTATATGAAGAATCTGGCAGAGTGTCTATCTCTCTTTTTCTTTCTTTTTTGTACCCATCTCTTTATGGTTTCCCATCCCATTTTTATACATGCGAGGAGGGTTACAATTCGTAATTCATCAATGTAAAACTAAGATTACATTTGTACTATTCATTAAATGCTAGATGCCGAGCAATAAATGCTAGGCATATCATTGTCAGACTTTGGGGGCTATTTTACGGGTTGGTAGAGTGCTTAGGCTGCATTTGTCAGACATTTAGCCATTTCCATTTATGTAGGGGAGAGCTCGTTGCCACCTCCATTGCTCGAAGTCCACGAGCATCACGTCGTGCAACCTGTCGCGTGATTTTCTAGTGACCTTACTTGAATTAGGTCGTGCCTTTTTATTTTATTTCACCCTTTGATTCTTTTGGGTTTGGGATGACCCTCTTTTACCTAGTCCGAATAATATCCACAACAGCTAGATTCAGGGCTGAAGCAAAATGCACCGTCAATATTTTGGCACCGTCTATGGGGACTCATCTGTTCTCTGATTAATTTTCTATACTCTAGTGGATTTCTTGTGTAGCTACAATGGCAAGAGGAAGAGCCACCAGAGCTTCGAATGCATTGGTTGATGGCCCAGAAAGTCATGTATCTACAACAGACTCTTCCACTGCTCCTATTATAGGTGTTACTGTTGTCTTGCCCCTAATTGGCTCTTGTCAACCTGCTGCTGTTGCCAATGGCATTGATGCAGCACAAACCTGGCTTCAACACTAGAAAAGACTAAAAAATATGATGGAAGAACTTACTAGAGTAATCACAGTACTAGCACAAGCACAAGCTCAAGGTATGCAAAAGCAGACTGAGGTTGTTGCACTCACTAACATTCTTCAACAGCAGTAACCTGGATGTTCGAACAGACCCAATCAAGAGTATTTCATAGGTTGCTACTCGCAAGAGCATATCTCATGTCGTTGCTCCCATGACCAAGAAGGACAAACTGGCTAACGCTCTACTTGTCGGTAAATCGAGGCACAAGGCCTACCAATAAAGGATCCACTCCAGAAGATAAAATGGCTAAAGGAATGTTTGTGATCTCAAAGTAGTCAAGCTCACACTGAAAAGAAATCACCATTTTCTATAGAAATCGAAGCACATCCCCTTCTGCTAAAACTTAAAGTCCCTGTGATCCCACTGTACATTAGGGACACCGACCCTTATGATCATCTGGATACATTTAATGTTTAGATAGATTTGCAAACAGTCGATCCTCTGGTTAAATGCCAAGTTTTCCTAACTACCCTAGGGAGTGTACCTCAGGCATGGTTCAAAAACCTTCCAGCTCGTTTAATATGTAGCCGGGAAGAATGTTAATAGAAGTTCATCAACTAGTATCGACCATTAAAGAGGCAGCCCATGCCTCTCTACCACATTGCAATGATCTTTCAGCATAAGCATGAATCGCTGAAGGATTACATTGCCAAGTTCAGACTCGAAGCCAATTCAATGGAGAATCCATATGAAGAAACCATTTTGGCAATGATCTCCGCAGGACTTTGCAAAGACAAAAAATTGTATAAAAGCCTATACAAGTCCCCGGTGAAAGATTTGACCGAGTTGTACGAGCAATCTACCAAGCAGATCAAGTGGGAGGAAACCTTCAGCTCGGGAAAGTCTGATCAGAAGGACGTGAAGGATGTCCCCATCCATAGCAAAAAAAGAGGCAATGAAGGCCAGGGTGATCACTTTGGTGAGCGAGCTATGAAAAAGTCTAAAAGTAAGCGACCACAGCATCAGGGTTGCCATAACAGTTATGCCGTCCTATCAAACACTTCAGATAGGATATTCATTGTGGAAAAAGAAAGGGAAGACTTTGAGAAGCCAAAGACCCTAAGAACTTCCATCAAGTTTAGAAGCAACTAAGACAAATTCTATACCTTTCACAATGAGAAGAGGCATGCTACGTCGGAATGTTAGGCTTTCAAGGATGCTATTGAAGACCTCATAAAGTGAAGACGCTTGAGGGACTATGTCACACATCCTTCAGGAGAGCGATCCCAGTAGCCCTAATAACTAGAGCAGCAGCAGCGAGCTACTAGCTAAAAGCCCCCACTCTCTACGAGGATTATATTTTAATTTTATTTTCATTATTGTAAAAAAAATATCTCTTCAGCTCACTTCTATGACCTTGTACCAAATTATCCTTTGAAAAGCTTGTGTAAATATTTACTAATTGTTGATAAATTTCTTTTGGCTGAAATATTGTTTAAGGGCTAAAGCTCGAAAGAAAGACTTGTTCATCTCGCATTACTAGCTCGGAGTAATGAGTGGCATTCAACTTCAATTCGTTGAGATCAAAGAGACCAGGATCAAGACTCATATCCACTGAGTAACAAGATTATTGTGGCAACATCCACTAAGCAACAAGATTGCTATAGATAGACCCATTAAGTAACATGATTGCTGTGGTACGACTACTATGGCATGACATGCCTGAGCAACGGAGATTGTTATTCCATTGAGCAATGGAAATTGCTATTACATTGAGCAACAAAATTGTTATAGGATTGAGCAACAAGATTGCTGTGGGACTGAGCAACAAGATTACTAGCAGAGTCGAAACTCTCATTTCCTGCCTGAGTAACAAGATTACTGGCAAATGACCATCTAGGTGACCTACCTAAGTAACAAGATTGCTGGTAGTGTCAATCTCATTTCCTACCTAAGCAACAAGATTGCTGGCAGATGACCATTTATGCAACCTACTTGAGCAATAAGATTGCCGGTAGTGTGAATCTCATTTCCTGCCTGAGTAACAAGATTGTTGGTGGATGTGTTTAAATGAATTGCTTGAGCAACAGAGATAATGTTCCACTGAACAACAAGATTGTTATGGAACTGAGCAATGAGATTGTTGGCAAAGAACTTATACCACCCACTAAGTAACGAGATTGTTGTGGCATGGCTCGCAAGGCGCAGCTTTCATGTGACCTATTGTTCATAGCTTTCGTGCGACCTATTGTTCGTAACCTTCGTACAATTCAATGTTTACAGCACACATACAATGGATGATTCACAACTTCCACGTGAAGTATTGCTCGCAGCTTACATGCAACGTATCGTTTGTAGCTTTCATGTAGTTTCCCATAAGATACAGGTGTCATGCAACCTACCAGGATGCTTTTTCTTATTAATGACAAAAAGGACTCATGGTTTTTAGACTCATTTTCAATTGAAGAATATGATCGGTTGGCTACCAAGGCATTTCATTCAGCTATGATTTGTAGAAAATTCATGCTATCATCTATAGTAAACAAAACATTCCACATAATGCAACACTCACAAAGAGAGTTCATTCATTAAAAGCCTCAATAAGGTAAATTTACACCAGATGAGTCAAAATACAAGTCAATAAGCCTATGAAGAAGGTTGGCCTCTGGAAGGTGAGCTCTGGTCCATAGAAGGATCGATAAGTACAAAAGCCCCTTAGCATTCCTCCAGGGCTGATGACTCCTTTCTTGACTCACCCATTCCCCTAGGACTAAGAAGCGGATGAGTCTGGCTAGCAAGCCTAGGTCTCACGACAAAACTGTGAGGAAGTAATCCAAGATCTACGAAAGGTCTACCAGTATGCAGCAAGCCATGCATGCCTCGTCCAATACCCAAGCCATCAAAGACATGGGGGGCACAACTAAGGCACCTATCTAATTCTTCTGTAAAGAAGGAACAAGGCATCCAGGCTTTAAATAGACCACCTCAATCTCTCAAAAAGCCTAGAGGTTATCTGACTATTCTTGATTGAATGGTCCAAGAGAAAATGAAGCTACCACACCAACGGCTGAGAGCCATGCACAGGACGAAGTATGGCCTGATACAGACGAAGTGAAAGATTTAAGTTCAAAATGATAACACGGCAAAAGTTGTAGGCAAGGACCTTGCCAGTAAACTACAACTCCTAGTTTGCAAAGCAGACTAAGAGTTGGAGGGCTGATGTTATGCATAAAAATTGGTACTTTGTAAATAGATTGGAAAAAGGTCCAATGGGCGAGTCCGAAGGAAGAAACCCAGTCTATCTGACCTTGAGATCGTTAAGCGAGATCACTAGATCATGAAGCCACGTGCCTAACACAAGACAAGACCAGAGTAATAGCTTAGTTTGCTAAGAGGTTAAGGACGCTTAGTCCTGGCTCATATAATTAACAGTTCACTCTACTCAAGCTCACTTTGCCAAGAGCAAGCTCGACCTTGCTATCCAAAGGATAGTAGTAACCCCAGACTAGAGGATTTGGTTTGCAAAGTGCAAGCTTAACTAGAAGCTCATTAAGGTTGAACGGGAGACAAGCATACGTCAGCTTGCAGACCCAGCAAACAAGGGCCACCCGTAAAAAGTAAACTGTAGAAGCCGAATTGTAGTAGTCCATGTAATCTTGTATATTTATTACTTGATGTAACAGAAATACAAATTATAAAATTACACTCATAACCTTCCAACCTCTATAAATAAAAGGAAGGAGATCATTGTAAGGCATTTCGAATTCATATATTGAAACTCTGGAGAAATTTTTCCCCAAGCAATAATATTACTGTCGATGTAGGGACTAGTGCTATCCGATTTTGGCCGAACCACATTAAAAATTCCTTTGTGTGTTTGCTGCTCTTCCTCTTTATTCCTCCATTCTTCATTTGTAACAACTAAAAAGCAGTTTGAGTCCCAAAAAACTCTTCTAGTTGGCTAGATTAAAGGTTGAATCGAAATCCGCCGTCAACAACAAGTATCCCTCTTTTAGATTATCTTTACTATACTACTAAAACTCTATCAAAATATTGACTTGATCGTCAAAGTATGCTCGGCGAACCACTTCCGTTATATGCAACTGACTCTATTGTATTTACATGTTATAGTCTGATTTCTCTTCATTTTATTAATCAACCTCAACAATTAAAGAGTTTCAGATATTGTAACAATTATTAGTTCACAAATCAATAATAGTACAACTAAGTCATTAATCATTAGCAACAATGAAGAGTAACTTTGAAACATACCTTGAAGATTTTTTCTCCAAAGCAAGTGCGATGTTCATGTTGAAAATGTAGCCAGCAACAACAATAGGGAGACTCAACGTGCGAACCAACGTGGGTACTAGTGTAAGAACTGACATAAGCAATGTGCAAGCATTAGCGTGAGCAATGGCATTCGTCGCGCGAACAATAGTGAAGAAAGGCTAAAGCAGTGAAGAGAGTTTTATCAAACAAGAAGGTGGGCTGAGAAACTTTGCAAATTTCATGTATTAGATGGAATTTCAAATGCATAATTAAAATACATGATAAAAATTCCTAGAATTTGTAAATTGGTCGGCCTATAATCAAAGAAAAGTGTGTTTAAAATTGGACTAATTATGATCAATATTCGTGAGTACCTATAGGGTATGTTAGGAAGTGTTTTTAAGTGTTTTTGTTTTATTGTTTTTGAAAACAGTTTTTTAAAAACTATTTTCAAAAACTGTTTTTCTATAACTAAAAAATAAAAAACTTGTTTGGATGTAAATTTTGAAAACAGGTGTTTTCTTTATTTTTGAAGAT
>JANHAO010003185.1:0-26691 GCA_026873985.1 Saraca asoca
AGCATTTTCTTACTTGGAAATTCTTAATATCACAAACAACTTTAAAACTACACTTGGAGAAGGAGGATTTGGGAAAGTTTACCTTCGCACTTTACATGATGATATTCTAATTGCTATTCAATTATTTCCTCCATCATCAAGGCAAGGATGTGAGTAATTTCAGTCAGAGGTAAGATATGAAATTTAAGTCACTAATTCTCAACATATAATTACAATCCTTTTAAAATTTTCAAGATATGCTAAAGCTTGAAAGTAGCCTTTGACATGACATGGTCAGCTCTGTTAATAGAGAAGTACAAATTTTTATTTTAGGCGCAAATTCTAATGATTGTCCATCATTGAAAATTGGTTTCTTTTGTTGGATATTGCAATAAAGGTGATGTTAAGGCATTGGTTATGAGCATATGGATAATGGAGAACTTAGCCATAAATTATTAGGTTTGTCAAATCTTGTGTTCAAAAACAATATATGGCATCAGTATGTAATTTCTTGGCATAACCAAATTTAACATGAATAAAGTCATGATGAGACAGAAATGTTACTTCCAAAGAGGCCAGTGATCATGATGAGTAATTTCTTTCCATAAACAATGACCAATTGAACACTGGATAGTGGCACTAGTGATTGCATGCATCTCCTCCTCAATAAAATCAATTATTAATACCAAGACTTCCTGAGGTTTGACGATACTTAGGTCACAAACCATGAAGAATAAATACCAGATGAAAGAAGGAAAGATAGTTCCCAATTATTAACTTAGGATAAAATCACATGGTACCTCCTAAAGATTTCTCAAGATTCCTTACCTATGACACCTTTTCTTGAAAAATTGACACCATATATTACTTTCTATCATCTGAATAACCCAACAAAGGTATCTTGATGTTTGTTTGTAGTGAAAAATCCAAATGTCTTGGAGTAGAATCTAAGACTCCAGAATGCAGTGGACGTAGCAAAAGGTCAAAAAAACAATTGGTTTTGCCTTTGCTTTACAATTGTCAACTTTATCCAAAAGTATTTATTTTAGCTAGTAATTGGAGATGCAGGATTGGACTATCTACATAATGGTTTCAAGTCCCCCATAATCCACAAAGACTTGAAATCTTCCAACATCCTACTAAATAATAGCATGCAAGTTAAGATTTCTGATTTGGGGTTGTGTAGAGCTTTTTTGAATGAAAGAGATTCTCATCTATCAACTCAACCCACACCAGGTTACATTGACCCTTAGTAAGTGGTAAAATCACATAAATGAATAATTATAAAAATATTTACTAATAATTAAAAGAACTTTAGAAGGAAGTCATGTGTAGGCTTCAATTTAATTGGTTCATGATGGCTTTAATTCATTTATCGCTATTGCATATTCAATCTTGACTGATTTTAATAGATGTTATGAAATGTTGTAACCTGTGGTTGAAAAAACTCTGCAGTTAAGTTTATTGATTATTATAATTCTATGAAGTTGCATATATATCAAGTACAAGGATTTTTCGTTTCATGGTCTAATTACTTGTTTTTCGTACAGATTTCAAAGATCTAAGATCCTAAATAAGAAGAGTGATATATATAGCTTTAGGATGATTTTAATTGAACTTATCACTAGCTTCCCTCCAATAAGAAGGGCATTTGATCAGGACATCATTTTTATACTTGATTAGATTCATCCTAAAATTGGGAGTGGGAATATCCAAGGCATTATTGATTCTAGATTACCAAGAGAATTTTGTATGAATTCCATGTGGAAAGCTATTGAGATAGCAATGTCATGCATTGCACCAACTCCATCCTAAAGGCCAGACATAAATTACATACCACAAGATCTATAGGAATGTTTAGCTTTGGAAATGGATTATCTAAGCATAGAAAACTATAACAGTGGATCATTCAATTTGATTGATCTTACTTTTCCCTCTGCTAGGTAGTTACTGCACATTAGACTGACTAATAAGTGGTAATGCATGGTTATATGTTTTGAAGGTCATTATATTCACATCTCTAGGAATTGTAGTGCAAGTTAAGCATGTTTAAAGCTACAAGAGATGTATATCTAGTGTTTGGCAATTAAAATTACACCAAATATGGTGCACTATTTTGAGTGATTGAAATTCTAGTAATTTCTTTGGTCATAACTATGGGACACCCTTGTTTTCTTGCTTAGAAATTGATTTATTGAATACTTGGGATGACATTAGTGTTGAATGATTGATAATTTACACATATTGTTGGTTCCCTTTCTAATGAAACTCTTAGGAGCATTCGACGAAAAAATTACACTATTTAGCAAGAAAAGAACTCCTTATTTCAAAGAGCCAGTAAATTTAACAATGAAGTAATAGTGAAACGAAGCAATATTGATCCAAGGTTGCTTGGAGAATTCAATATGAATTTAGAATGAAAGGTAGTAGAGATTGCCTTATAATGCATGATACCAACTGTAACTAAAAGGCCGGACATTAGCAAAAATTAGACAAAAGAATGGACTTGTCATTTTTAAGTTCTGAGAGAAAACTGTCAATCTGCCTTGAGATAAGTTATATAGCATCAAACTTACCAAAGGCTTATCTAAAAGGAGGCCAAATTGGTAATTTTCTTGTGCATTAATTCACCAAAGATATTGAGTGTATTTGTCATATTAATAAAAAGCTAACTTTTGACTTCTTGATATGGTCAAGTAGTTCTTTTTATATTTTAGAGCTATTTCATAAAAGCTTTCTTTTAATAAGTTTCATGAAATAGCATATAGCTTCTCTAATCGAGTGAAATTGCTTCTTTAGCCTAAATCAAGGAATTCCTCAAACAAGATTCAAAATGGATCTTGTTCTATGATTGATCAAAGATTTTTCTATAAAGAATACAAATCAGAGTATGAAGGAGTCCCCGAGCCACAATAGATAGAAGGGGAATTATTCAATCACATAGTTTTGGCTCTTAGAATATGGCATCCTTGAGACATTTTATTTGATTGTATTGAAAGGCCCACAATGAATTGGGACCTATCGGGCTAGGTCATTTTGGGGCAAGTGGATCATTTATAAGGAAGAGGATGAGTTTCTAGAGAATGATTTGGAGTTTTTGTATGATGTAAAGGATGAACTTCAAGAGAATTACTCGATGTTCTTTTAAGGGAGAACTTTCCATTTTTTTTTCAAATTTACCCATCTTTTCTTAAAAGGGTGATAAAGGCACTTAAATGGTAGCCTACGCACATTAATTCAACATAAATAAATAAAAATAAATATATAAATAACTAAATATGTGATATTACAAGATATAATTAATTAAAGTGCAATCCTACAGTATTAAGGGTAGAAACCGAAGCATACAATGCTTTATGTTATGTTTCAAAATCTTATTTAATACTAATATGTAAAAGTGATATCAACCATTTATTGATTTTAAATGGCTACCTAATAAACTGTCACGACCCAAATTCTTGATCATAACTAGTTTAAGTATTAATCTCACAATTGATAATCACCAGTCTATAACATGTTTATCATGTATCTTTCATTCTTGCATGCCTTAAAAATTCTTAAATATTTGTAATCAAGTTTGTTTGTTTGGTTATGGAACCATAAACTTATAGGAAGGAAAAGTAATTCATTAAAATATATATATACATAATTGAAATAATGTACAAGGACATCGTCCATTAGGGCACATGCCCATTTGAAAATAGTTTTCCAAGTTTCAAACAACTACCCAAAACTTACATATACTTCATTGGCTGGTTTCTTGAGTCATTCATCTTCAACACCCCATATATTCTTTTTAAGGACAATCAAAATAGAAGTTTGTTTAACCTATGACTTGAAAAGGATCAAAAGTATAGGTTAAACTAACTATGTCCTCAAGGATCCTATGGCCATGCTATATAAATTTACAAAAGGTTAGCAAAAAAGAACATAGATGGAAGATTCGCAAGGATCAAATCATCTTAGGACTATCATTAATAATGCATTTGGGGACTGTAGAGGAATGATCTCTACCTCATGGAGAAGCTCATAGGCTATCAGATTAAGAATAACTATATAATGTATTTTTATCCCACACATGCCAAGTGGATTATTTATAGTAGTGATGCAGGTGTCAACAATTATCTCCATGGGGTCATTATACATCTTACTTTTTAAAAATAGGTTTAGCTAGTATATCTTAAGAATTTGAAAAAAAAAATTCATAAAAGAATGAATCTGGAACTCAATGAGAAAATTCTTATCAAACTTAGGTACTCTTCCAATAATAATATACACACACACAACGCACATCACAATTATCTAAACAATTCATATTTATATACCAGATTCTCTAATCAAGCCATTGAGTTTCTAAAAAACTCACATTTACATATTTTCGGATCACATCATCCTTAATACATTGTATGAAGCATGGGTTCTCATGGCTTCAGGCCATCGTTAACTTCAACATATGGTTAAGTCACATTAAATTACATTTTAGGATTTTCTAAGTTAATAATTTAGATATACAATAATAAAATAACAATCATAAATCTCTTTGTTACTCCTTTCTAACCTTATCCTGCACAAGCTCAACCTTATCCCTCTAAACTCCTGCCTTATACCACTTTCCATATTCAAGTGTGTAGATCTGGGATCTAGTTCTTTTTTCCTATCTCATATTATCAAACACATCTCATTATCATCAATTTTCATCCCACAACTATCAAACATATTTCATCCTCAATATTTGCAATTCACTTCATGTTTCATGGGGACGTTCTCAAAACTATAATGATATCATAAATTTAATGATCAAATTCCACCTATGCATTTAATCTCAAATTCAATCATAGAGATCATGAATTTCAATACTCTCATAATCACATATTTCAATCTCACTATTATGACAATTGTCAACATTACTATCATAAGATTATGTATATACAATAATTATATTCATTGAAATTGGTTTATGAGTTATTCTCCTAGGGTTTGTACAAGATTAGCCTAAAGGGAATTTAGGAATTTCTTAACAAGTAAATTTCTAGGTTGAAAGAAGTGCAAAATTCTAGAAGTACGATTAGAATCACAAGCATGATTGTGAATGAAATTCAATTAGAATTGTGATTAGGATCGAGGGGTTCAAGTGTGAAAGATTCAATTCAACTCAAGAGAAATTAGTTAAAAAAGTAAGTCTACTGACCAAAATGTGCAACCATTCAAGAAATCCAACTATAAACGCAATCAAGATCCCAATCAGGATTGAAGAACAAAGTAGGAAGATTTGATTCAAATCATAGAAATCTAGTTCAAATTTTGATTTAGATCATTAGAACAAAATGATTGGGTTTCTACAAGTGTGATCACCAATCCAGTTCAAAAACTATGATTTAACTCACATGAGTAAGAATTTCATGGCAATAATAGAAAAATAGGGGAAATAAATTGCAATCCTAAGCCACCTTATGGGATTCAACACAACACATTTTGGACACTTAAAACATGCATAAAACTTAGTTATTCCAACATAAGTCTAACTATTATATCAACCCATCCATTCAATCTCAAACTTTACCATAATATCATAAATATCCATTTCCTTCAACTTGCATCACCAATAGCAAACACATTATAGTTCTAAGAAAGATAAGAATTAGTCACCTTGACAACTAAAATAAGAAATTACAACTAGCCTCACAGAATCTTCTATATTTCTTTAAAAGCAAAAAGAAGAGCATATTAGCTTTCAGATTTTCCCAAGGTTTTCTCTCCTCAACCAATCATATGCAATTAGATTATAGTTCCAAGGCAATGAAACAAGTTATATCTAACATATTCAAGCTCTAAAACACCAAAAGAATCAACTTGATTCATAGGTTGAAATGTGTCAAAAATAGTGACTAAAATTTTAAAAAATTCATAACTCAAACTTTTCCCCATGAATCAACAAGATTTTGGTATCAATTTGAAGACAAAGAAAAGAGGAATCAATTAGAAAAATAAGAGAAAATAACATTAAAGAATAAAGGCTCACCTAAAGAGAGAAAAAAAGATTTGTGGACAAAGAAGGAGAGTGCAATTTGGAGTGTGCGTGTTTATGCATGAAGTAGTAGGATGAAGCCAAGGAAAAAAGGTAGGAAACCAACTAAGGAGAGGCATCTTGGGAAAGGAAAATGTCAACTTGAGTCTTTGACTTTTCCTTACTAATAAATTTTTCTATCTTGTCAATTTCAAGTCTGAATTTAACGTACTCACCTATTGTCAGTCCCCATGAAATTTTAATGCAAATTAACTAAACTAATTACTTTGATAACAACTATAATTTTACACCTGTTAGGCACTCATAGCTGTAGTCTCAATTGTTCCAAAGTTTTCCAAAAATCAATTTCCTGATAATACATATTTAATTCTCTGGGCATCTATAATGGAAGTTTTAGTTATCTGATAATTCGTAAAATTTGTATATTTGAATAAAAACTTAATGCTTGCATCATGGACTATAATCTCTCTATCTCTCTCTTCTATTTCTCCATTCATCTTCCTTTTCTTTTACTCATGAACTCATAAAAATCCAACACTTACAAATATTATTATATTGATCTATACAATATTTGGATTTTGTAACAATTCTTTAAATTTTTCATGTGCATAAAAAAGAATGATCAATATTGCTAGTTAATCATAATTTTAAAGTTTTGATTCTCTTTGAATTTTTATTGGTATCAGTTTTATATTGTGAAAAGCATGTATAATTTTTGGATTTATTAATTTGTGCAGACATTATTAATTTAAATCTATTTATTTTAATTTGTTCTTTCAAAGCAAATAATCTACCGATAAATCTATTTATATATGCTTTTTTATTTCTTACAAATCTTCTTGATATTATAATACTTGTGTCACTCACCCTTATTCAAATCTCATGATGCAATTAAGTGTCTTCTACTCACCATCAGAGAAAGAGAGAAAAGAACTTTTAATTTTCTTTTTCTTTTTCATTTCAATTCAAATCATGGATAAAATTTTTTAATCTTTTTGATTTTTTAATGTAAAATATCTTCTCTTTTAATCATATTAAATAAATATATGAGTAAAAAATTATATTTATATAAAAAAAATACTTATCAACACATGACTGGTAATTTCTAATTTTGATTTGGTAGATAATGTCTTTCTAAAAATTTTCGTTCTTTAAATTTTCACATTACCTATAAATATCAAATACTAAATTTGATGTTTCATTATTTCTTATTGAAATTTTTATCATTTTTTGGTACTTATCACAATTTCAATTTAAATTATTTCTGAAATTTTATAATATTAGGGTTCAAAAATATAATGGGGTTGGGCTAATCGAGGAAAAGCTGCAAAAGCAATTGGTGAAGGCAAAGCAAGGTGTGACTTAGTGCATAGGAAAACTTCCAACTCCTCCTATAGTTGGCAAACATATTTTATCAATGCATCATGCTCATGTTCAGTGGTAATTTGCTAAGCTTCTTTTGCCATGTAATCTTTATGGAGCTCATCCAGAACCCTTTTGCGATAGTGGTGCTCGTCAGGTGATGGTGTATGAGACTAGTGTGAGTAAGAGTGTCAAGACATGAGGTGGCTAGGAAAGCCATAGACGGTGCCAAATGAAATTCTCATTTCAAGGTGAAGCTGATCGGCATAGTGAGGAATGGTTGGGAAACGATTTGCAAGCATGGCAAAGTAAGTAGCACATGGCGAAAGTGGTCCTTCGAGGGCACTCCAATGGTGAAGTCAATATAAAAATAGAGTTTTAGTAAGTATAGTGAAGATGATCTGAAGAGGAGATACCTACCAATATATATGGGTTCAAGCATGCCAATCATCATGCTCTAGGACCAAATAATGTGTGACCACATGTCTTTAACTTACTGGTAGCATCAATGAGATTCCCACTAGGCAGTTGCCATAGACAAATTGTTTGTGCATACTTAGGTCATGCCTTTTGTCACATGTTAGTTAGGCACCCTGCTAAGTCCTTTGTTTAGCTAACTTCTATGCTTAAATTGATCAAGTTGATTGGTTTCAGGTTTGACCTTGTTCCTACTATAGTCATTTTTCCAATTGAACTTGGTCGGCCAATTTGGGTCAATCATCTTGTGCCTAGTGGTTCCTATAAGGCTATGTCATTCACTAACTAATTCAAGAGATTGTACATATATGCAACCTTAATCCTTTTATATGCATTCCTCATTCACCTTAATAATTTTGCAAAATGATAAGCATGGTGAACTTTTGTGCACTTTAATTGTACTCATGTTAATAGAATCTAGCTAGCCTTATTCACTTTAAATTAGATTCTTCTAAATGTTTAGAGAAAGTGACAACTTGTGAGAAAAATGAATGAATGTAAATGTCATTAAACTCATCTCTGACGTATGTTTGCTATATTCATAATTGAGGGTATTATGAACATAAAAAACATGTACAAGATTTTTAAACTAAACTAGCAAGGAAACCCATGTACTCTAGATGAATATGTATGGGAAGGCCAAATTTGCAACTCTCATGACAACAAGTAACCCTCACGACAACAATCCAAGGATAACATCGTTGTAAGTGTCAACATTATTATATGTTGTGAAATCTACTTACAAACTCAAACTTTAGCAAAATCCTATCACTCTGCAAGAAAGATGTATTACTCTACACACAATTATACAGCCCACTTTCTTCTCACAAGATTAGAGGATTGAGATAGATCGAGTGTGTAAGCAACATCATTATTATATATATTACATAAATTTGATCAAAATACTTGAAGAATTTAGTATATAATATCTATGTAGATTTTCCTTTTTTTCTGTTTTATTTTGTTATTTATGGTAATATATTTAATATTAATCATGAATCACAACCGAGAATCTGAGCTTAAGCCAATTGACAAAGGAGATATGCACATCATTCTCATATCTCACAGAACTAGAAGCCCTATGAGTAGTGATTTGACTATGACACATCGTATCATTTCAATGACTATAAGCATCTGCTAAATACATAATGGGCATGTCATATTGTCTAAGAAAAGAACACTAATTACACGATGAGATTGGCTCATAGAGTGAAATTATCATGAGTCAATTGGGTGGCACCACTCACAGTTTCCTAATTAGGTCTCAAATCATATTGAAATGAAATTCATTAACAAAATGTCATTACTTTGATGTAGGGATTTGTCATATAATGACTTGAACGGACCATTGTAAGAATTTCTAGCACAATTTCCAAAGTTGAAAGTCCTATAAGTTTTAGGATGGTCTACTATTACTTTCAAGTTTATGATCAGATATTTGGGTTTAGGCAATATATAACAAAACACTCAATGCCTTTGTAGAAATGTAATGGGAAAGAAGCTTTTAGGGCCAATTCTTAAGGCTGTCAAGGAAAAGGCAGATACAACATTGCAAATAAGGTTTGTCATTTTCTATTTCACATTCCTTGGTTCAGTTGTCAGTTCCTTTTACTTTATTGCAAAGTTTATTTTTTTGTATAATTTTAATTTTAGTAATTTATGGACTTCTAATTACTTGCTACAATATTATTAGTCAGATGATAAATAGTATTGTTGCATATGACTTATTCTTTAGCTTGGCTGATAGTCCTAGTCTTTGTAGGAATGATTCATGCAAAAAGCGGAAGTTTGCTATACACCTGTCGCATCTATCTTAACTTTGATTGCAATCCTCACAATTGCTTTAGGAACTCGGATATTCAAAAGGAGAAAAGAAGGTACTTAATATCATATCTTGAGGTCAAAATTGCAATTTTATTTTGAAAGAGTAAATTCCCCATTTACTCGATGAAATTTTAGATGGTTCCAATGAATGAATAATTCTGATTGTCTTCACTGATGTAGTGATAGCTACTAAAACTAAGAAGGAGGAATCTTTGAAATAAAAGAATCAATCATTTGATTACTCTGAGATTTTTAATATTATTTAAAAATTCAAAACCGTTATTGGAGAAGGACGATTTGGAAAAGTATACTTTGGCATTCTACAAGATCATACTCAAGTAGCGGTTAAGCTACTTTCGCCTACATCAATGCAGGGCTTCAGGGAGTTCAGATCAAGGCTTAGATATGGCATTTTAGTCATAATTTAAGAAATTAACTCAAATATTTTTGGTGAAACATGCTGCAATTTTCTCCAATAATGAGCTCCTATGATGCTAATATATGAAATGAAGGCACAACTTCAAATGATTATTCAGCATAGAAATCTGGTCTCTCTCACTAGATATTGTGATGAAGGCGAAATTAAGGCATTGATTTATGAATACATGGCCATTGGAAATCTACAACAACATTTATGAGGTAATTCATATTTTGTCTTGATCATAGTCTATCATTGTGTATCATAGTTGTGAACTTGTGATTCATCAATCCTTAACCCCTCATTTGGAATTATAAAAAACTAGAATTTAATTCATGAGTAATTTTATATATGAATCCAATTCTAATAAATTGAATTCTCATTTTCTTTATAATTCCAAACAAGCAATAAGTTCTATCTTCTTTAATGAGAATTCTTGGCATTTCCTAAACTAGTAGAAAAAAAAGGGGGAATATGAATTTGAATGGAAGATAGAGAGGAAGGATATTAGCCTATGCTTTCATCTATAAAAACAATATTGTAATATGGCAAATTGATTTGCATAACTGACCCCATATTATATGGGATCAGTGGGTTATTCCCAAGGTTGACAGAGGGGATATCCAAAGCATTGTTACAAGGAGGATTTAACATGAATTCAGTTTGGAAAGCTGTAGAAATTGCCTTCTCATGAATTTCATCAATTGCAGTTGAAAGGCTAGACATAAGCCATATATTAATAGAAATAAAGGAATGTTTGTTTTTGGAGATGGTGTAGAGATATATCAAAAGATCAAGTAGTATACTTGAAATGACTTCTTTGAAGTTTGAATCTGAAGTGGCTCCATCAGCTAGGTAGTTAGAAAATCATAATACTTATTCACACAAAGGCATTGTAATTTCTCATTTATATAAATATGGTGAAAAGTTGAAATTAATTATTGTACTTTGCTTCAAAACTTTCTAGCAACATAAATGTTTTTAGCCTAGCATAAGAACATATTGTTGGAATTTTCCTATGTAGACTGCCACAATTTAATTAAAACATATGTTATGGGATTAAATGAATGTCATGACAACTAATTATTTTGAATCAATTAATTATATGATTAAGTTATTAGACTCACAATAACACCTAAATTATTGGTGGACTTTAGTGGTGTGAGCCTTGTCACTAGGTTAATGATGATAGGTTAGTTAGCCTAGTAGGGCTATAACAGGGCAGGTCCTATTTTTACATAATTTGTTATGTAAAATAATTAAGAACATAAGAACATGAGATTTATTTATATTTTCTGGCTTAATATATTTATGGATTGGTTACAATTTTTTTTTGGTAAACCTTTTTTAGGTGAAATGATGAATTGATGTAACTTAAATTTTTTTTGGAAAATTTGATTCATCAATTCAAAAGATTTAAAGACTTTCTTTCAAATTAATTAGTGATTGCAACTCAAGACTCTATAATGTGTAAAAGACATAAATCAATTTGAATAATACGGTTGAAAAGATGAAATTTTCAAAACTTTATATGTCAATTTGGGTTGAAAGTTTCTTTTTCAAAATTTGGCTCAATTATAAAGCATTTGCTCAAATTGATTGAGATTTGATTGCTAAACTAATGATGTAAACAAAATCCCTTAATAAATTTTGGGAAACATGAACTATTATAGCATCAAATTTCAAATTTTTGAAAGAAAATGTTCCAAAAAGTTGAATTACTTTTAGAGTTTCCAATTGCATAAACAAGTGCCAATTTTTTGAAATTGATGGAAGGTTTTGATGGAGAATGATATGGGTAAAGAAACCCATGTGAGCATTTTGCAAAATTGTGGCTGGATGTGAAGTAATTGAACCGAGTCATGATTAGGTAGAAAAATGGGTCTAAAAATCCGACATAATAGAAAATGGTTGAAGAAGAAAGAGCTAAGGTGCAATAGCACCCTGTCCATGCACATGCTCGGCGTGTGGACTTCATGCACCACCAAGATGGTAGTGGATGGTGATTCTGATCACATTGTTGGCCTCTACTCTTTGAGGTGGTATTAATTCATATTTCTCCATATTTTTTTGTAGAAATAAAATTATTTTAATTATTTTTTGCCCAATTTATTTGATTATTAATTTGGTATTATTTGGATATGAAAATTTTACCATGTGACTTTTGCATATTGTCCTATTTTTTGGAATTTTTCCAAAATTTTTTGCAATTATCTTATTATTATTTGAATTTTGTATGTTAGTATGCATAGAATTAAGATTATGTAGAAATTATATTACTTATGTTATTTGGACATGATAATTTATTGTATGATTCTTACATATTATACTATTAGTGTAATATTTGTCGACTGATATGATGGCATTTGCATATTTGAATATTTTCTGGATTATTACATGCAATTTGTAAAAATATATAAAAATCAATTTTGCTTATATTATGCCATGAAATTTTATGCAATTCTTTACTCATATATTATAGAACGAGTTGCATAAAATTTTGTTGAAATAAATTTTGGATTGTATATAGGATATTGATGAGTTAATAATATGTATATCTTATCAGTGTAATATAGTTAGCATGGTATGTTGGCAATAATATGGGTGTTAGAATTGTATGTTATATTCCTAGAATTGTAAATACCCTAATGGTATTAGGTTTTAGGAATGCAATATTCAATTCTTGTATTATGTTATAAAGCCTTAAATGCTCATTGATGTTAGGTTTCATGATATAATACTGTTTGTAATTACATAGATGGTATTCTGAGAGGAAAATATAGCATGATTAATGTTATACATGCGTTATTGGTATTTATGTTTAATTTCATAAATTATTTTTTCTCAATCTCATTGCCTATGCAATTGACCTTTGTGAAAACATTGAATAGGTCCAACTATGATGATTGGGATGAATCTCCAAAATTGTTTTTGGCAATCATCAATTTGGATTTAGCTTTAAGAGAGGAAGAGCCTACGATGGATGATAAGTCTATTGCCACTCAAAAGGCTTAACATGAAAGATGGACACATTCAAATAAGGCATGTCTGATGGTTATAAATTGCATCATGGACAAGACCATTAAGCTAAGTATTCGTAGTACTAAAAAGGCCAAGGTTTTCCTTATTGCTTTGCCATTGGCATTTGAAAACTATGTAGTTAAAGGCAAAAGGGGTAGAATAAGTGAGAAATCCTTAATGCTTTGGCATTGGCACTTGAGCCATATATCTCAAGAGTGGATGGAGAGATTGATAATGGACGAAGTTTTGCTTCATCTAGGTTTCTCATATTTCAATGCATTTATTGAGTGCATTAAACGAAAACTCTTTACTAAAGCTAGAAAAGGGAAAATAACTAGAACACAAGAAGTTTTGGAATTGGTCTACACTAATTTTAGTGGACCCGTTTCACCAAGTGCTCTGGGTGGGTACATATATTTCATCATTTTTATTAATGACCATTACATATTTAGATGGGTAGAAATTCTCACAGAGAAGTTTGAGTTATTAGATGCCTTTAAGAAGTTCAAGGCTACTTGAACTCAAGTTGGGTAAGCAAATTAAGTGTGTTAATTCGAATAGAGGTAATGAATATTATAGTAGATATGATAAACCAAGTAGAAACCCTGGCCCTTTTACTAAATATCTATAGGACTGTGGAATAGACACCAATTACACCATGCTTGGTACACTAAAGTAGAATGGAATTGCAAAACGAAGAAATCAAATGCTCATAGATATGGTAAGGTGCATGTTGGCCCGTTCTTCTTTGCCATAATTTTTGTGGGCAAATGCTTTTAAGACTACTACCTATATCTTGAATCAAGTTCCTAGCAAATTTGTGCCTAAAACTCCATATGAGCTAATGAATGCAAGATGGCCTGATTTGAGGCATTTCCATATTTGAGGTTGTAAAGCTAAGGTGAGGCCATGTAGTCCATTCCCTAAGAAACTTGATTCAAAGACCATAAGTGGATACTTCATTGGCTACTATAATGGCTCTAAAGGTAGTAGATTTTATTGTCCAACTCATTCTAAAAGGTTATTAGTCAAATCATGCCATTTATTTTGAGGATGAGTTGAAGAGTAGGAGTGAAGAACCTCGTGTTACTTCTTTAAGTGAAGAACTGAATGTCGTCTCACCAGCGATTGTACAGTAGAGTGTTGTCCTACTAATGACTCCATCACTTGCCACATTTCAAATAGTTCCACAAGATGATTCAAAGCAAGCCATGGTAGAGTATAGAGAACTAGAAGTTATAATTGAAGAGGTTCCTTTAAGGAGATCTTAAAGGGTATGTCGATAGGTAATTACACGTGATTACATGATATATTTGTAAGCAACACCATTGTTATATATTTTACATAAATTTGATCAAAATACTTGAAGAATTTAATATATAATATCTATGTAGATTTTCTCTTTTTTCCATTTTATTTTATTGTTTATGGTAATATATTTAATATTAATCATGAATCACAAGCAAGAATCTGAGTGTAAGCCAATTGACATAGCAGATAGGCATATCAATCTCATACCTCATAGAACTAGAAGCCCTATAAGTAGTGATTTGACTATGACACATTATATCATTCAAAGACTATAAGCATCTGCTAAATACAAAATGGGCCTTTCATATTGTCTATCAAAAGAACACTAATTACACGATGAGATTGGCTCATAGAGTGAAATTGTCATGAGTCAATTTCACTGTATGGGTGGCACTACTTACAGTTTCCCAATTAGGTCTCAAATCATTTTGAAATATTCATCAACAAAATGTCATTACTCTGTTGTAAAGATTTGTCATATAATGACTTGGAGGGACTATTGCAAGAATTTCTAGCACAATTTCCAAAGTTAAAACTCCTATAAGTTTTAGGATGGTCTAATATTGCTTTCAAGTTTAAGGTCAGATAACTGGTTTTAGGCAATATGTAACATAACACTCAATGTCTTTGCAGCAATCTAATAGGGAACAAGCTTTTAGGCCAATTCCTAAGGCCTTCAAAGAAAAGATAGATACAACTTTGCATTTGAGGTGTGTCATTTACTATTTCACATTCTTTGGTTCAATTGTCACTTCCCTTTGCTTCATTGCAAAATTTGGTTTTTGTATAATTTTTGTTTTAGTAATTTATGGACATCAAATTAATTATTGCAATATTATTAGTCACATGATAAATAGTATTGTTGCATTTGACTTATTCTTTAGCTTGGTCGATATTGTTGGCCTTTGCAGGAGTGATTCATGCAAAAAATGGAAGTTTGCTATACCACTTGTCACATCTATCTCAACTTTGATTGGAATCCTCATAATTGCTTTAGGAACTTGGACAATCAAAAGGAGAAAACAAGTTACTCAATATCATATCTTGAGATCAAAATTACAATTTTAAATTGAAAGAGTAATTTCCCTATTTACTTGATGAAATTTCAGATGATTCTACATAATTTTGATTGTCTTCACTATTGTAGTGATACTTGCAGAATCTAAGAAGGAGAAGTCTTTGAAATCAAAAAATTGATCATTCAATTACTCTGAGGTTCTTAATATTACTGAAGACTTCGAAATAATTAGAGAATGAGGATTTGGGAAAGTATACTTTGGCATACTACAAGATCATACTCAAGTCATGGTTAAGCTGCTTTCACCTTCATCAATGCAAGGCAACAAGGAGTCTAGATCAAAGGTTAGATATGTCATTTCGGTCATAACTCAAGAAATTAACTCATATATTTAGTGACACGTGCTGTAATTTTCTCCAATAATGAGCACTTATGGTGCTGATATTTGAAATGCAGGCACAACTTCTAATGATTGTTCATCATAGAAATTTGGTCTCCCTCATTGGATATTGTGATGATGATGAAATTAAGGCATTGATTTATGAATACATGGCCAATGGAAATCTCTAACAACATTTATTAGGTAATTTATATTTTGTCTCTATCATAGTCTATCATTATGTATCATAGTTGTGAACTTGTGATGTATCAAACCTTAACCCCTCATTTGGAATTATAAAAAAATTAAAATTTAATTCATGAGTAATTTTATACATGAATCCAATATTCTAACAAATTGAATCCTCATTTTCTTTATAATTCCAAACAAGGGGTAAGTTCTATCTCTTTTAATGAGAATCCTTGGCATTTCCTAAACTAGTAGAAAAAAAGGGAATATGAATTTGAATGGAAGACTTAGATGAAGGGTATTAGCCTATGCTTTCATCTATCAAATCTTTATTGCAATATGGCAAATTGATCTATCTAAGTAACCGCATCCTATATGGGATCAGGAATAGATGTTGCTGTAATTGAAAACTTATAGAAATATTATTGATGCTTGAATTCATGTACAAGATTTTCATAATTGAAAAAGAAAATTATAATTTTTGGGAGAGGGATACAAGAGACATGGTTGAGAGAATCTTGTTACGAAAACAAATTCGAAGGTATGGAATTGGCCGTGTCTTCAACTCGCCTTAAGAGTTGAAGCTTGAAAGTGTAAAATGCTAATTTTTTTGAAAACTTTATGCAATGAAAAGTTTATGCACCTAAGATAGAAACTTGAAGGTATTTATAGACTTTGGGAAACTTGACTTTTGAAATTTTTAACTAATATGCAGTATCATGATTTTAATGAAAGTTTTTTTGAAAGAATATTGATAGTTGGAGAATTTGCTAAACAACATAAACATATTTCCCCACAACCTTGAAAATAATTTATTTTTTTTATTTTTAGAAATGTCTTCTTTCTCTAAATCAGAGTCTTATTGAATTTGATAAATCTCTTCTTCTCCTTTTTGAAAATCTTCAGACTTAGATATTGAATTTAATAGAAGTTCTTGTAATTGAATTTTTAATTTATAACTAGAAGAACATAAAAAACATTATAATTATTTGAATATAGAATTAATTCAAGTAGTAGAAAAACCTCTCCATAGACTAGGAATAGATTCTCCAATGTTAATAGTCTTAAGAGATAATAGAGCAACAACTTTAAAAAATTCAAGTCAAGAATAATATTAATGTCTTTGGATATTGGAGACAGTATTAATTTTAAACATATTTCATCAAATTTTAAAGGATAGATTCCTTCTGAGGTTACTTTGAAAGGATAAATTTGGGTTAAAAATGGAGTTCCTCAAATTATTGATTCACTCATATTTTTAACTAAAATGAAAGTATATTTGAAACAAATTTCTTGATTACAAATATGAGCATTTTGTAGTTTATAATTATTTTTGCATATTAACACTACTAGTATTTCTTAATGATTCTTTGTTTTCTTATAATATTTCATAGGTACTAATCTTTCTTGAATGCAATTTAAATATGCTCCAGAGTCTATCAAAGTATAAAATGTTTGATGGAATTCATTATTGGTTACTAGATTAATTTTACATATCCACTTATAAAATTGAATTATCTGAAGAGCATTTACATGTGGATCTTCTTCCTTTTCTTCATTCTCTTGATGCGTTCTAATATTTTGATTTTAATTTTCATCATCTTGATCTTCTTCTGTTATTATTTTTTATTTTGTATCATTTTTTAAAGATAGTTTTAAAATTCCTAATTCAATTTCTGAATTATTTCTTTTATTTCTTTTTTGGTATTATTAATTTCTGCTTGTAAATCTTAAATAGTAATTTTATTATTAGAATTTTTGAATCTATTGAATTTTTTTTCTAAATTATATGGTTCTACCTTCTCTTTATTTTCTTTTTAATTAATTATTTCTTTAAGTTTTAGTAAATATTCTTTTTGAATTTCTTCATGTGTAATTTTATCTATTATATCTATTAGAGGTCTTATGTCTTTTGAAAGAACATTAATATTTGGGTAATTCAAAGTTGAAATATTTGGAAAGGATTTTATATCTTTTGAAGATGAAGTATTATTTGTTGAATTATTGACTAAGTTATTGAAGTTTTTATTTGTAATATTTTTCTTTTTAGAAGTTGTCTTGAATTTGTCTTCAGTTATGATGGATGATAAGCTTTTTTTTTTAAGGCTCTTTTCTTGCTTCATTGAAATCTTTTATGTAATATGTCTTGTCTGGTTTTTCTTCTTCTAAATTTATTTTATCTTTTTCTACTACATAATTTTTGTCTTTTCACTACGATTGTTTGTTGAAGACTTTTACTACACAATTTTTGTCTTTTGCTTTGGATTGTTTGTTTTAGACTTTTCCAATAGCTTCATTATTTGTTATCTTAGGTTTTAGAGGACTAGATTTCATGCAAGCAATTACGTAAGATTCTTGATCTTTATTATCTACTTTTGATTTCTCAACTTCTTTGTCATTTTTTCTAACAACTTTTGCTTTTTCTATCTTATTGTTTTCTACTTTTTTAATTTTTTGAAGCAATTTTTGTATATCTTCTTTAGAAGATTTGACAAAGGGGTTTTCAATATCATTTTTGACAGAAAAATTTTCAAACCAATTAAAAAAATTTATGTGTTGTTCTTGTTTTTCTAAAGTATTGTAATATATTATTTTAAATGAACCTTGAAATTTTGGGAAAAATTTTGAAAAATACCAATCTTATTTTGCATTATTTTCTTGAGAATAAAATACTTTACTAAGAAATTCTTTATTTAATTTAAATTGTCTTTTTAACATATTGAGTTGATTTTCTATATCTAAATATGTTGATGAAGAGGGTTCTTATGTTGATGTATATTCTACATTATATTAAGATTCTGGAATATTTTCATTGTAATTTATTTCTTGAAATTTTATTTGAGGTTCTCTTGATTCTTGATCTACATGTTTCCATGTATCGAAATCTAATGTTAAAGTTTAATAATCAGAATTTTTAGATGAATATTTTGAAGGAATTTTTGAACTATAAGATCTTACAAATTTTGAAACTCTAATGTTACATCTCCTAAAGAATTTTCACCTATTTGATTAATTGCTGAGCTTTTCTTCATATTTTGAAGGCATTATTTCTGGTAATTTTCATTCTTTTATAAAAAAATTTGATCATGTTTTAAAGGTTTTGGCGTTAATATTGAGGAATTTCTTGTATTGACTTATATTAATAATGTTTCATGTTTTGGAGAAATTATTAAAGTTTTATTATTAACATTAGTTTTCATAACTTTATAATAAATTCTATAAATTATGTCTACATGTTTTGTACCTTCTACCCATGTTTCTTCTTTTATTATTGACATTATTTTAATTGTTTGGAAAACAATTAAAATAAACAGGACCATAAAAAAGATTTGACTATAAATAAGATAATATTGAATTTTTGAAAGTTGTTGCCCTATTATGTCTTAAAACTTTTAATATTGGAGTATCTATTCCTTGTTTATAGAGAGGTTTTACTACTATTTGAATTAACCTTACGTGCAAATAATTATAATATTTTTTATATACTTCTACTAAATGTTTTATGAATACTTAAGTGTTGTTCACATGTTAGGATAATATAATCTTGAAAAATATCAAAAGTATCTATTTTGTAAATTTGTTGAATGGGCATTCTAGGTAGATTCTAGTTACATAATTTTTGTTCTATATTTGAAATAACTATTTCTTGACTATTTATTATATCTTAATTATTTTTTTCTAGACTGGATTCTTAAGTAGAGGTCGTTGGTATTAGTTCCTTGGATTTAGATGATAGTTTTGTAATTAGATTTGCCATTGTTTCTAAGAATTATCTCTAATTTCTATAGTTTTGATTTGCTACCCAAGTTTTTAGATCTAGTTGTCCGGTATCACTCAACACCACAGGACCACCCAATAGCATGGGACTACCTAAATGCCTTCTTGACTCAACACAACTAACAAACGTAGCTCCTAAGGCTCACCAATGCGGCTCTTAATGCTAACCAACACACAACTAATCTAGGGGTAACCTGAGGTTTAGCTTATATCACAACAATTATTGATAGTGCTAAAGTAACTTTGACAGTCTTGACTATGAAAAACTATTAAAAATAATTGAAGTTGCTACAATTGTTGTAATTTAAATTTTCTTTTTAACATATTGAATTAATTTTGCATTTCTAAATGTGTTGGTGAAGTGGATTCTCTTGATTCTAGATGTACATGTTTCCATGGATCTTAATCCAATGTTGAAGTTGAATTTTCAGATGAATATTTTAAAGGAATTTTTGAACTATAAGATCTTACAAGTTTTGAAGTTTTTTGAAATTTTAATGTTACATTTCTTGGAAAATTTTCAATTATTTGATTAATTATTGAATTTTCTTTGTATTTTGAAGGAATTAATTCTAGTTGCTTCGAATCCATTCTTCTATAAATGATATTTGATCATGTTTTAAAGGTTTTGGAGTTGATGTTGAAGAATTTCTTGTTTTGGCTTCCATTAATATTGTCTCATGTTTTGGAGAAATTTTTAAAGCTTTATTATTGACATTTTTTTTCATAACTTTGTAATAAATTCTATAAATTATGTCTGCATGTTTTGCTCCTTTTACCCATATTTCATCTTATGTTTTGACAAGTAAACTTGAGAAATTTTTTATATTTGGATTATTTAAAGCAGCGCTATAATCTGTAAAACAATTAAATTAATAGGACCATAACGAAGATTTAATTGTAAACAAGATATTGGAGTATCTATTAACAAAGATCAAGAATCTTAAGTAATTACTTACATGAAATCTACTCCTCAACAACATGAAAAAGCAAATAAAGCTGCATGCAATTCCAGCCTTCTAAAACCGAAGATAGCAAATAATGAGGCTATTGGAAAAGTCTTCAACAAACAATCTAAAGAAAAAGACAAAAGTTGTGTAGTAGAAAAAGATAAAATAAGTTTAGAAGGAGAAAAACCAAAAATACATATTATGTAAAATATTTCAATGAAGCAAGAAAAGATTTTGTAGAACATAATAGCTTATCATCTATCTTAACTAAAGACAATTTCTATAGAGAAAAATATTATGAATAAAATCTTAGATAATTTAGTCAATAATTCAACAAATAATACTTCATTTTCAAAAGACTTAAAATCCTTACCAAATATTTCAATTTTGAATTATCCAAATATTAAGAGCTCTAATGGATAAGATAGATAAAGTTACAAATGAAGAAATTCAAAAGGAATATTTACTAAAACTTAAAAAAATAATTAATCAAAAAGAAAATAAAGAAAAGGTAGAACCATATAATTTACAAGAAATTTTCAATAAATTCAAAAATTCTAATAATAAAATTACTGTTCAAGATCTACAAGTAGAAATTAATAATATTAAAAAAATAAATAGAAGAGAAAAATTCAAAAATTAAATTAGGAATTTTATAACTATCTATGAAAAAAGACATAAAAGGAAAAACAATAGTAGAAGAAGGTCAGAATGATGAAAATCAAAATCAAAATATTAAAAGCCATCAAAAGAATGAAGAAAAGGAAGAAGATCCATCTGTAATGCTCTTGAAAGAGTTCAATTTCATAACTGGATATGTAAAATCAATCTAGTATGTAATAATGAATTTCATCAAACAATTTATGGTCTACTAGATTCTGGAGCAAATTTAAATGATATTCAAGAAGGATTAATGCTTACAAAATATTATGGGAAAACAAAAGAATCATTAAGAAATGCTAGTGGTGTTAATATGCAAATTAATTACAAACTAGAAAATGTTGATATTTATAATTAAGAAATGGTAGTGGTGTTAATATGCTAGTGGTGTTTGAAAAATACTTTCATTTTAGTTAAAAATATGAATGAATCAATAATTTTAGGAACCCATGTTTAACCCAAATTTATCCTTTCAAAGTAGCCCCAAAAGGAATTTATCCTTTAAACTTTGTTAAAATATATTTTAAATTTATAATACCTCCAATATCCAAAGGCATTAATATTATTGAAAAAAGGAGATACATTCAATAAATATGATTAGAAAAAAGGAAAAATTTATTTATGATCTTCAAAATGAAGTTTATTACATGAGAATAGAGCAAAAATTAAAAAGTCCTCAAATTCCATAGAAAATTAAAGAATTAAAAAAAAATTTGAGAAAAAGTTCGTGCAGAAATTTCAAATGCATTTTGGGTTAGAAAGCAACATATGATTTCTCTACCATATGAAAAATATTTTGATGAAAGAAATATTCCTACAAAAGCAAGACTAATTCAAATGAAGGAATAATTATTGAATTATTCCAAAAAGGAAATTCAAGATCTGTTAGATAAAAAATTAATAAAGCTAAGCAAATCCCCTTGGAGTTATTCAACCTTTTATATTCAAAATCAAGTTGAAATAGAAAAAAGAGCCCCAAGATTAGTAATTAATTATAAGCCTCTCAATAAATTTTTTCAATGGATTAGATATCTGATTCCAAATAAAAATGATTTATTAAAAAGATTACATAGTGCAACAATATTTTCAAAATTTGACATAAAATCTAGGTTGTGGCACATTTAAATCAAAGAAGATAGATATAAGATTACTTTTACAACATCCTTTGGATATTATGAATGGAATCTAATGCCCTTTGGATTAAAAAAAAAATACTCCATTTGAATTTCAAAGTATGATGAATAATATTTTAAATCCATATTCTTATTTTTCCATAGTTTATATTGACGATGTTGTAATTTTTTCAAACTCAATTGACCACCATTTTAAGCATTTACAAACATTTTTCAAACTCTTCAAAAGAAATGGTTTAGTTGTCTCTAAAAGAAAAATGAAATTATTTGAAACAAAAGTTAGATTTTTAGGACATGATATATATCAAGGAACAATAACTTCAACTAGTAAATCTACGGAATTTGTTGATAAATTTCCAGATGAAATTAAAGATAAAAAACATCTTCCAAGATTCTTAGGATGTTTAAATTATGTATCTAGTTTTATTCCAAATTTAATTCTTATTAGTAAATCATTTTTCAAAAAACTAAAAAAAGATCCTCTTACCTGGAATCAAAAATTGGTAGAAATAGTTAGAAGATTAAAATCAATAGTTTTATAGCCTTCCCTATCTTAGAATACAAAATTCCCAAGCTTTCATAAATGTAGAAACTAATGCCTCAGAAATAGGATATGGAGAAATTATTAAACAAAAATTAGAAAAATCAAAATTTTCTAATGAACAGATGGTGAGATATCTTTTAGGATGCTAGATCAAATCTCAAAAGCAATATTCTACTATTAAAATGGAGATTTTATCTATAGTATTATGTGTTATAAAATTTCAAGATGATTTAATAAATAAGAAATTTTGATTACGAGTATGTTGTAAAGCTGCAAAAGATGTTTTACAAAAAGATGTCAAAAATTTTATCTCAAAATAAATATTTGCTAGATGGCAAGCTATATTATCCTGTTTTGATTTTGATATTGAGTTTATTAATGGTGATCAAAATTCTTTTCCTGATTTCCTCACCACAGAATTCTTGCAAGGATTAAAATGAGTGAAGAAGGATCTTCATCAATTCAAAAATCTTTTCAAAATCAATATGATCATGTTCATTCAAAAATTATTGAATATCAAAATAGAAAAATGCAATTTTCACAAAATTCATCTACAAATCAAAATCCCTCTTTATCATCCCTAAGAGTTATGTCTTCTATGTCTTACTCTTTATACCAAAAACATTTCCTCAAGAGCTTAGAGAAAATATTCATTTTAAAGCTCAAAAATCTATTCAAGAATTTGAAAATTTTATATTTGATTTCTTATCCTCAATAGCCAAAAACCCACTTCCCGGGATGGCTATCTTTTAGGATGACGAGTAATTTTCTGAAAGAGAACAAGAACCTTGTCCAAAAATTAATCCTAATTGTCAAAATATTCCTCTACAATGTCCACTTTACTCATGTGTACTCATTTACAGTATTCTTTGTGTCAATATTGATCTTGAAATTTTAAAAAAAAATTCATGTCTCAAACCAAGATAGAATTATAACCATTACACCCAGAACTCTTTTTGATTATGGACATCTTCATCAAGTCATTATTTTAAATCCAAACCAAATCAAAAATTTTGGCCGAAAAATAGAATTTTGTGTATTAGTACTTACTTTAGAAAATTTGCCAGCACCTGTTATGTTCAATTGTATATTCAAAGAATATTACCTGAATGGACTCCACTAGGAAAAATCATTCCATCTCAGTAGAGTATAAGGATATCATCCCATTCTCATCATAAACCTGATTTGCTTGATGAAAATGAAGTTCCATGGCCATGCTTAAGACCTACTCAAGATGAAATAATAGCAGCCCATGCCAGGTAAATAGCATGGGATCTATTTCAAGAATCAACTCATTCAACAGCTCAATTGCTAGGAGCAAATGCAACTCAAAAAATTGTAACTCATGAATCTCATCTTCCAGAAATACTATTCAATTAAGAATTATCAAAAGTCTCTATTGAGCTATTTCAATTGGATTATGAAGAATATCAACAATTAAAAAGACAACATTGGAATTATGAAGGTTTTCAATATAATAGTGAAAATGAATGAGATTTTCAAATTCATGTCAAGGCTACTATTAGAGATCTCAAAATTCAAGATTCTTTGCAAAAGTAGGTCCTTTATTAAAGAAGGTGCAAGATTTTCAAGATTCTCTATCAAGATAGTTCCATTATTGAAGCTTATCAAAAATAGAATTCAATACCAATTCCAAGTCTGAAGTTTAGAATCAAATTCAAGAAGTTTCAAGTCAGAAGGCTTATGAAGAGTCTATAAATAGAAGGCCTTTCAAGAGTTGAAGGCATGACCAATTCCATACCTTGAAATTTGCTTTCATAACAAGATGCTCTCAACCATGTCTATTGTATCCCTTTTTCAAAAATTGTAATTTTCTTTTCCAATTATCAAAATGTTGTATGTGAATTCAAGCATCAATAATATTTCTATAAGTTTTTATCCACTGTCCTCATATTTCTAATTATTGTTTTAATTTCATATGTTATGGTTTCCACAAACTTCATTTCTAAGCCATCACTTTGCTCAATTATTTTCAATATATATGCAATTACTTTCAATGAGTATGCATTATTTTCCATAGTCAAGACATCAATCTAGAGCTTTTTGAGCATCTCCACCCCACTTGGTTTAGAGTCTTGTGAGGGGAGAGACATGGCGTCTAGTTAGAGACTGTCAAAGTTACTTTAGAACTATCAATAATTGCTATGATAAAGGTTAAACCTCAGGTTAGCCCTAGATTAGTTATGCATTGATCAGTTGTGTTGAGCTAAGAGAGCATTTAGGTGGTCCTATGGTGTTTAGTGGTCCCAGACAACTATATCTAAAAAACTTGGGTAGTAAACCAAAACTATAGTAATTAAAGATAATTTTTAATAATAATGGAACATCTAATTAGAAAACTATCCTCTAAATCCATGGAACTAATGCCATCAACTTCTAGTCAAGAACCCAGTCTAAAAAAAATTAATCAAGATATAATAAATAGTCAAGAAATAATTATTTCTAATATAGAACAAAAATTATGTAACTCGAATATATCTAGAGTACCCACTCAACAAATTTATAAAACAGATACTTTTGATATTTTTCAAGATTTTATTTTCAAAACTTGTGAACAAAACTCTAGTATTCATAAAACATATGATTTAATGCCTCTTCTTTCAAAACATTTAGTAGAAAAACATAAAAAAAATTATAATTATTTGCACGTAGGATTAATTTAAGTAGTAGCAAAACCTCTTCATAGTCTAAGAATAGATACTTTAATATTAATAGTCTTAAGAGATACTAGGACAACAACCTTCAAAAATTTAATATTATCTTGTTTACAATCAAATCTTCATAATAGTCCTATTCATTTTAATTGTTTTTTGAAATTATACAATAGCTTTAAATAATTCAAATATAGAAAATTTCTTAAGTTTGCCTGTCAAAACAAAAGAAGGAACATGGGTAAAAGGTACAAAGCACATAGATATAATTTATAGAATTTATTATAAAGTTATGAAAACTAATGTCAATAATAAAACTTTAAAAATTTCTCCAAAACATGTAACATTATTAATAGAAGCCAGTACAGGAAATTTCTTGGTATTAATCCCAAAACCATTAAAACATGATCAAATTTCATTTATAAAAGTATGGAAATTATTAGAAATAGTGCCTACAAAATATGAAGAAAGTTTAACAATTAATCAAATAATTGAAAATTCCTCATGAGATGTGGCATTAAATTTTCAAAAGACTTCAAAACTTGTACAATCTTGCTGTTCAAAAATTCCTTCAAAAATATTCATCTAAAAATTCTAACAATTCAACTTCAATATTAGATTTCAATCCATGGAAACATGTAGATCTAGAATTAGGAGAATCTCAAATAAAACATCAAGGAATAAATTATAGTGAAAATATTCCAGAATCTTAATATAAAATAGAATATGCTTTGACACAAGAACCCGCTTCACCAATATTTTCAGAAATACAAAATTAACTAATATGTTAAAAAGGAAATTTAAATTAAATAAATAATTTCATAGTAAAGAATTTTATTCTCAATAAAACAAAGTAAAAAGAGATTAGTATTTTTCAAAATTTTCTCCAAAATTTCAAGATTTCTTTAAAGAAAGATATTTTAGTACTTTAGAAAAATAAGAACAACATATA
>JANHAO010003186.1:0-27181 GCA_026873985.1 Saraca asoca
TGTGTGTGTGTGTGTGTGTGTGTGTGTGTGTGTGTGTGTGTGTGTGTGTGTGTGTGTGTGTGTGTGTGTGTGTGTGTGTGTGAATATATAGTGCCGTAAACTGCGGGAAATTTTGAGGAAAATGAGTTTCTCATTACAAAGTTGGAAAAACAGCTCAGGATTAGGACATTAGCGTGTGCATTTCTTGTGTATTATAATAATTTTTATTTTAGTTAATATTAATCTAACATAGCTTAATAAAATAATAGTTTTGTTTGTCATAAAATTCTCTTCTTAGTTATCTTCCTGTGATATCCGATATTTCTAAAATATTTTATCTTCTTTTATATTTTGTCAATTCTGAATTCTTGTATATGTAAGTATAATGGACTTTTAAAGAAATAAAATTTCTTTTCTTAATTATGAAGAAATTAAATTGTTTGTTGATAGCTGCTAATATATTTTAGATTTAAAGAATTATTCGCTTTCATTGATGATGATGATGATGATTTTCTAAAACTGATTGATCTTAACTCATAGCCACCTTGAATTCGAGGAAAGCCATTTCTTCCTTAAGATGTTTCTATATCAGACCACTCATTACAATGAATAATATTGTAAAAAAAAAAAAAAAAAATCCGACGCACAAACTTGCAATAAGAAACACAAGATAGGGCCATTAAAATATTATTACACACCGGGTATTAATTTTTCAGTGATTAATGATCTATAATTTAGATCAATAAATTATGTGCGGAAACAAAGATTAAAAATTACTTTAAGTATGAAATGAATAAAAAGATATAAAATATTGAATAAAAATATTAGAAAATATAAAAATAAGATTAAAAATAAAAAGTGAACAGAAAAAATAGGTATGAGTAAAATGAATTGTGTATTTAGATTCCATCTAAAATTAAGTATGAGTAGAAAAGTGAACTAGTTTTGTATTTTTGAAATCCAAATCTAAAATTATTTGTCTCAAAATTAATTTTAAGGAAGAGTGAAAAAAATTACTTTCATTTCATTTAATTTTTTCTCAAAATTAATTTTAAGAAAAAAAATTTGGATTTTAATATCTAAATATCATTTTTACTTAGTTTATCTAAGCCAAATTAATTTGTCTTAGAGAAGGTCACAAGCAGACCGAAATCTCCGATCACGAGCCTAGCTACCGGCTCCCTGTATTAGAAAAAGAATAGAGTGAATGAATGGATGTTGAATGGGATTATACATTATCAATTATCAAAGAGACCAATTCAAAACTTTGAGGTGTTGGCGGTCAGTAGTCATCCTTTGTGAATTATGATTTTAATTTGTGTGGTAATGGGAACAAAGACTAGCAGCAGTTACCTTTGGACTGATATCACACTTCACACGTGTGTACGTTCAGTAGATCCTTCTTAATGAGATTTTTTTTCCCTTTTTCTTTTTTAAGAATCATAAATCCCCACTCATCTCTTGTACTTATCTCGTGGAGGACTGAAAAACTATGTAAAAAAATATATAAATTATGCTCGTATCTTTTAAAGTTTTGTTTAACTATATTTAAATCTTTCTATTTTTAAAATATACATTTATTTTCCTTATTTTTTATAAGAGATGAGATAAATATAGATTTAAACAAAAAGATAAACGAAGTAATTATAGACAAAAAAAAAAAGAAAAGAAGATTAATGTATATTTTTGAAAATAAAAAAAGTAAATGAAATTAAAAAAGAAGATTAATGTATACTTTTAAAAATAAAAAAATGAATAAAATTAAACATAATCTTAAAGGGGGTAAATATAATTTTCGAAAAAAAGAAAAAGGAAGACAACTTCACACACATCATTAACAATGTAGGTCCTTGACCAATAATATTATAGTAACCTATCCACACTAATATGAAAAAAAAAAAAAAAGACACGGCCCAAAATGAATTTGTCTAGGTTGTGACTACTAGGTTCAAAGAGTGGGTTGAACAACCCAAATCCAAATGACCAAACTATAGTATGAGCAGTTTGAGTCCATGAGATAAAACATAGGAGGCAAAGCCACGAATAAATGACAAAGGACTCCAAGTCAGTTGGCCGAGATTGCAAAATAGACTGCTAGGCTTACTAAGGATAAGGCAACCTTTCAATAGCTTCACTCTAACTAATATATTCAAAGACATGCACAAATAACATAACTACACTATCAATCGTTAAGCAAAATTCTTGCCCAAGCCATTAGTGTGCAGGAACACATGAAAGTTCCCCATTTATCTAGAAGTACACTAATTAGCATGATCAACATCTATATAAATACCAAGGTACTCCTTTTACAAGGCATCTTTAGTACTAAGATCAAAGCTCTTCTTCTGGAACTAACTTAGGCATTGAAGTGTACTTGGCAGATCACTTCCATTATATACGACTGACATTGTTCTTTGTGCATATCACTTCTCTGTTGGTCACCATCCCAGAGGCTAGTCTATTCCAGCAAAAGAGTTTTATTTGGCACTATTTGTGGCTTTTCTAGCCATCTGAATGTCACGATGTTCCCATTCTTGTTTTGCTCATGTTTAGTCCTAAAAAAAAAGTCATCATTGTAGGAGAGCTCGAGATAAGCCTCATCAAGATTAGATGGTGGAAGAGGCTTACAGAATTACTATCTAGCTTAAACGTGACGTGTTGGCTTAGTAGGTCCAAAAGCTATAGGGAGAGATGGAAGCTCTTCATCAGACACAAGTCCAATCAACCCTTCCTCTACCACCTTCTCGCCTATTGAGCCCTATCCTCATCAAGGTTAACCCAGTCTCCACCCATTTTTTTCACCCTCAACTCGTTTTACCTCGTAACCCATCTGCATCATAACACCCTCAATTATGTTAAACACTTACCCAACCTGAACAAGCCTAAGGATAACCTTAAGCACTTGGCCATTAACAAAAAATCTTGATGTAAATTTCTTAATCATGGTCACCCCAAATAGTTCATACAATGTGATCTTGGGTCACCCATCTTTGAATCAAGAAAGAGCTGTAGTCTCCACCTTACACTTATTAATGAAATTTCCTATTGTAGAAGGTATAGGAGAGGATCAAATCGATCAGTAGGTTGCCTATAGATGTTACATGGTTAGCCTGGTAAAGAGCCAAAAAAGTGCAAACAACACAAAATAAGTGGTCATCAACCCACCTAATAATGAGTACCAAATGGTGGACTTGAATTTTCTAGATGTTAAATAGGACAATTTGCATTAGCTAAAGCTAGGGTTAGATTTAGAGGAGGTGTATATCTTTAGTGAAGGTGATGAAAGAACAATAAAAATTGAAGTAGAACTCACAAAAAAGGATGAGACTTGCTGATTATGTTGCTAAAGGAGTACATTGAAATTTTCGCTTGGACGATTATGGATTTGCTAGGAATGAACTTGACTGTAGCATGTCATAAGCTATCCATTGACTTAAGTATAAAGCCTGTGCAATAAAAGAAGATGAACAATGGTGTTGAGTGCCAGAAAGTAGTAAAGGAGGAAATAGAAAAGCTCTTTTATGCAGGTTTCATCAAGGAAGTTCCACATACAACTTGGCCAGCAAATATGATCCTTGTTAAAAAGGCCAATAAAAGAAGGAGAATGTGTGTCAACTTCATAAACCTTAACAAGATGTGCTAAAAAGATTCCTATACACTACCAAATATTGATCAACTTGTGGACAATGCTTCAAGTTTTGAAATCTTGTTTTGGAGACGTGTTTACAAGGTATAATTAGCTAAGGATTCACCCTGAAGATGAGGATAAAATGGCTTTCATAACCGATCAAGGGTGTATTTTGTTATAGGGCGGTGTATTTTGTTATAGGGCCTTTTTTCATGATCTCTGTACAAAGTACTTAAAATCTCATTCATATAATTAAAAAACTAAAAATTGAAAAAGTAAGATAAAAATTATAAATAGTAAAGAAAGTTCTTATCACTATATTTGGTGTTAAGAAAATTTTTATGTCAAATAATTTTCATTCCTTATATTGTAGTACATGAAACTTAATATTATTTTCATATATATCATTGAATTATTGAATTGGAATATATATATATATATATACACACACGCGCGCGCGCGCACACACACACACACACATATATATATATATATATATATATATATATAGGGAAGTAGGATTTATCAAGATCTCCATATCTAAAATGAACGAGGATAAATTATGTACATGTTTGGCACACCAAAAAAGCTAGTTTTTAGGTTCTTAACTTTGTCAAATAGCTTTTCTTTCTTATTTTAGAGGTATTTAATACACTAATTTTTTTGAAAAAAAAAGCTCCCTTTTAAGAAGTTACTTTAAGTAACATATAATTTATTAAAATAGAGTTTTCAATTATTTTTTTTCAAATTTATCCCTTTTATTTTAATTAATTGACAACCCACTCCCAATTAATTAATATAAATATCAAATAATTTGAAAATGTTATCCATGAAAAAAAAAACTCAAGCCCTTTTTATGTATAAATATTTTTTTATAATATTATACTATTTTCAATATTTGCTCTTTTTTCACAAAGATAAAATAGGACAAAAAAACTCATATATCATTACATATTTGACCAATGTCCATTAATTTAACATAAATAAAAAATAAATAAGTAAATAAATAAATAATAAATATATGATATAATTAAATATAATTAATCAAATTTTAGGTAATTATATTTTTATTTTGAATATTCTGATTATATCAATTTGGCCTCAATTTTAAAATAAAAGTAATATATTTTATATATCTAATGATATTAATATATCATTTGATGTCATTTTATATTTATGAACTACCTCAACAGTTTATATTATCAAACACTTTTAATATAATCAATTAATTTATCAGCTTTTAACTAACAGCTAACAGTTAATAAAATAATTACCAGATAACTTATCAGTTATCGACTAATTTTTTAACTCCTTGTGTCAAATAGTCTATAATAATATGACCGTGGTTATATAAATGGTGGGGGTGGCTAATATAGCGTTCCAAACGGCACTAAAATTGTCCAAAGTGAGTTTGAGGAAAATGAGTTTCTCATTACTAAGTTGGAAAATGGAGGCGGCCCCATGATTAGGATTAAGACTTTAGTGTGTCCATTCCCATGTATTAAAGTAGTTTTTATTTTAATTAATATTAATCAGACGAAGCATAATATAATAATTATTTTGTTCTTTATGAAGTTTTCTTCTTAGTTATAGAAAGTCTTTACCTTAAATGATACTCGATATTTTTTTTTTTAAATTATCTTTTATTATATCTTATCAATTTTGAATTTTTGTGTATATAATATTTTTTTGCCAAAACCCATTGGTATTAACTCAACCGCCTTGAATTCGAGGAAAGCCATTTCTTCCTTACGATGTTTCTGTACCAAACCACTCATTACAATAAATAATATCGAAAAAAAAAATCCAATTCACAAGATTGCAATAAGAAACACCAGATAGGGCCATTAAAATATTATTGCACGCCAGGTATTAATCTTTTAGTGATTACTGATCTATTGTTTAGCTCAATGAATTATGTGAGGAAACAAAGATAAAAAATTACTTTAAGTAAAAAATGACTGGAAAGATATAAAAATATTGAATTAAAATGTTAGTAAAATATAAAAAATACGATTAAAAATAAAAAGTGAGATGAAACAATAAGTATGAGCAAAAGGAAATGTATGTTTGGATTCCATCTAAATTAAGTATGAGTAGAAAAATGAATGAGCTTTGTGTTTTTGGAAATCCAAATCTAAAATTATTTATCTCAAAAATAATTTTAACGAAGAGTAAAAAAAATTACTTTCACTTCATTTTAATTTTTTCCAAAATTAATTTTAAGAAAAAATTTTGGATTTTAATATCTAAATATCATTTTACTTGGTTTATCAAGCAAAATTATTTTGTCTTAGAGAAGCTCCCAAGTAGGCCTAAATCTCCCATCCACGAGCCTAACTACCAGCTCCTTGTATTAGAAAAAGAATAGGGTGAATGAATGGATGTTGAATGGGATTATGGATTATCAATTATTAAAGAGACTAATTCAAAATTTAGAGTAGTTGGTGGTCTGTAGTCATCCTTTGTCAGAATTATGGTTTTAATTTGTGTGGTAATGTTGGCAAAGACTAGCAGCAGTTACCTTTGGACTGTACCTCTAAAATATCCTTCTTAATGAGATTTTTTTGTAAAAAAAAAAAAAAAAATCATAGATCCCCACTCATCTCTTATACTTATCTCATGGACGACTGCAAAATTCTGCAGAAAAATATAAATTATGCTTACATCTTTTAAAGTTTAATTTAATTATATTTAAATCCTTCTACTTTTGGAAATATATATTCACCTCCCTTAATTTTCTACAAGAAATAAGGTAAACATGGATTTAAACAAAAAGATAGATGAGGTAATTGTAAATGAAAAAGAAAAGTTAGCGTATATTTATGAAAATAAATAAGTGTGAACATAATTAAACATGATCTTAAAAGGGCTGAATGTAATTTGTCAAAAAGAAAAAGAAAACTTTGTACACATTATTAACAATGTAAGTCCTTGACCAATAATATTAGGGTTATGCACTAATCTCTAAAAAACAAAAAAGTAATGACACAACTTAAAATGAACTTGTTTAGGTTGTAATTGCTTAATCCAACAAGGGGGTCAAATGACCTAAACCCAAACGACCAGACCGTAATATTATGGACAGTCTAAGTCCACAAGATAAAAAACACCAGTTGAGGCTACGATTGAACGACCAAGATCTCCAAGTTGGTTGACCAAGATTGCAAGCTAAATTGCCAAGCTTACTAAGGATGAGGCAACCTTTCAATAGCTTCCACACCAGCTGGTACACTTAGAGACATGCACAAATGGCATGATTGCACCATCAACTGTTAGGCGAGAATCTCGCTCATGCCATTAATGTGTCGAGAACATGAGGAAGCTCCTTATTTGTTTAGAAGCACAGCAATTGGCATGATTAGCGCCTATATAAACACCAAGGTACTCCCTTTACAAGGCATCTTCACTACTAAGATTAAAACTCTACTTCTGGAACTAATTTGAGTATCGGAGTGTACTTGATAGATCATTTCCATCATGTGTGACTGACATTATTCTTTACTTAGATCACGTCTATGCCGGTCACCGCCTAGAGGCTAGTTGGTTCTAGTAGAAGATTTTCATTTGGTAGTGGTTGTGACTTTCCTAGCCACCTAAATGTCACAATGCTCCCATTCTCATTCTATTCATGCTTTATTTTCGAAAAAGTGTCATCATCACGAAAGAGCTCGAGATGAGTCTTGTCAGGATCAAATAGTGGAAGAGGCTCATAGAATTACTGTTGAGTTTGAGCGTGACATGTTGGCTGAGTAGGTCCACTAGCTACAAGGAGAGATGGAAGCATTGCATCACACATAAGTCTAACCCACCCTTCTTTCACCACCACCTCACCCGTTAAGCCCTATCCTTATCAAGGTTAACCCAGTTTGTGCCCCTTTCTTTCACATTCAACTTGCTTTATCGCACAACCCATCTGCATCACAGAACCATTAGCTACATTAAACACATGCCCAACCTAAACAAGCCCCAAATGCAACTATTTCTCCCTTGATGAACACCTTCACTAATCCAATACCAAAGCATTAACATTTCCAAGTACAAATTCTCTCAAACCATAATCTACCCACCCAAACCTTATAAATTGCTACCATAGCTCCACTAAACATAGCCAACTTCCATCACCATTAGCAAAACCATATGGACCACACATAAAAACCATATGACCCACTAAACATGACCATTAATCCTACCCAAAGCTCTAGACCACTCTCATCTGGCCACAAAGATAGCCACTCATTCTCATCGTAACTACTTCAAGCCATTAACTCACTTGACTCCTACAACGGATCTCAAACCTGCAGGAGCACCTGGAGGCATTTTATACATCTATGTTGCTATCAATGTCCCTAAATGCCATCATTTATCATGCCTTTTCCACTACTCTAAAGAAAGCTAGTTTATGTTAGTTCACTACACCACTGAGGTAGTTGATCGATAGCTTTTGATAATTGGCTGAGGATTTTTCACCCATTTTGCAACCAATAGAGCACCCAAAAAGATGTTAGCAAGATTAGTACATTCCCAACAAGGATAATGTGAAACGCTAAAGGAGCACCTCACTTGCTTCAACACTTTAACCCTGAAAATTGAGGACCTCAATAAAGGTATGGTAGTATACTAGATTAGTTCCAACCTCTGATCAAGGCACTTCTCCCTATCCTTGGCAAAATGGCTAGCATTGTTCCTTTCAAAACTACTGGCCTAATCAAAAAGTGCATAAATGTAGAGAAAATTGAGCTCACTTGAAAATAGTTTGAAAGGACTTAAGCATAGAGCATTCAACCAATGATAGGGGCACAAGGGGGAGAGAGCACCATCCCGCAGGAGGTATAATAAAAATGAATTGTTGAATGCAATAATCATGAAATTCCCCCGCAAAAGTAAAGAAAGTTCCCCTAGTAGAAAAGTTAAAATTTTGTAAGTTCTATCATGATTATGGACATTGCACTGATGATTGTGTGACACTGAAAGACAAAATATAGGCATTGATAAGAAGAAGGACATCTCCAAATATAAGAAGTTTCGAGGGGAAAGTGATGATAGAGAAAAAATGGTGCAAAAGAATGAGATTGCTCTCCATGACACATTTAAACAAAAGGAAAGCAAGTGAAAAGTGAGTCTCCAATTATGGAAACAACTGAAATTATTGGAGTAAGCTTTGGTGGAGAAGGAACTTCCAGGAATGCTAGACAGAGGCACTTCTAATCTGGAATAGTTGTAGAAGTAAAAAATATGAGAGAACAATACTGGCCTATCTATATGACAGAAAGGGATTTCAGTGATATTTTTCGAGATAATTATGACCCAATAGTAATCTCAATGCTGGTCTAAAACTTTATAGCCAAAAGGATACTTGTTGATTAGAAAAGTTTTGCTGACATTTTAAATTTGCATGTTGCTAACACCCTTAACGTTTCAAAAAGAATGTACAAACCTTATACATGCATTTTGATTGGTTTTATCGAAGGGTAGGTCTAAGTGGAAGGAACTTAAGGATAACCTTAGGCACTCGGCCATTAACAACAAATCTCGATGTAAATTTCTTGGTCATGGCCACCCTAGATAATGCATACTATGCAAACTTGGGTCACCTGACTTTGAATAAAAAAAGAGTTATAGTCTCCATCTCACACTTATGGATGAAATTTCCTACGATGGAAGGAATAAATGAGGTTTAGGTTGATCAATAGGTGGCCCATAGATGTTATATGGCCAGCCTAACAAAAAGTAAAAAAAGTACAAATGGCATGAAATAGGTGGTCATTAGCTCACCTAATAACGAGTACCAAATGGTGGACTTGAATCTACTAGATGCCAAGCAAGACAATTCATGTTAGTCGAAGCCAACAAATTTGGATGAGGTGCCTATGTTTAGTGAAAGTGATGAAAAAATGATAAAAATTGGAGTAGACATTGTAGAAAAGGATGAGACTTAGCTAATTAAGTCATTGAAGGAGTACATTGAAATTTTCACATAAATGTTGAGGATATGCCAGGAATAGGCCCGAGCATAGCATGCCATATCAATTAACTATGGTATAAAGCCCATGCAATAGATGAAAATGAGCCATGGTGCCAAACTCCAGAAGGTAATAAAAGAGGAAATAGAAAAAGCTATTAAATATAGGTTTCATCAAGGAATTTCCACACAACTTGGCTAGTGAATGTAATCCTTGTTAAAAAGGCCAATGGATGATGGAGAATGTGTGTCAACTTCACCGACCTTAACAAGACATACCCAAAAGATTCATATCGACTACCAAACATTGATCAACTGGCCGACAATGCTTCGAGTATTGAAATCTTGAGTTTTAAAGATGTCTTTAGGTATAATTAGTTAAGGATGGACCCTGAAGATGAGGATAAAATGATTTTCATAACCGATTAAGGTTTGTTATAGGGTAATGTTGTTCAGCCTCAAGAACACAAGAGCCACTTAGCAAAGAATAATAATAAAGTGTTCTCAAAGCAGGTAGGCAAAAACATGGAGGTGTTTGTAGATGACATGCTGATTAAATCAAAAAGCACAAAATAACATTAGACAGACTTAGAAGAGATGTTTAGTGCCTTGAGGAAATACCAAATGAGATTAAATCCCAAGAAGTGTGCACTTGAAGCAAGGTGAGAAGATTTCTAGCTTTCATGTTAATTAAACAAGGGATGGAGGCAAACCCTACCAAATGTCAAGTGATCATCGACATAAGAAGCCCATCAACTATATAAGAAGTCTAAGAATTAAACAATAGAATCACTTCCTTCACACATTGTATGTCCAGGTCAGTTAATAAGCACACTCTTTTCTTTAAATTGCTTAAAAATATTAAAAACTTTGAATGGATTGATGAATGTGAAAAATCCTTTAAAGAGTTAAAAAGGTATTTGGCCACATCACCTATACTTTCTTGATAAGAGCTTAATGAAATCTTGTATCATTACATAGAGGCAACTTTAAAGGCAATAAATTTAATTACTATTTAGGAATCCGAAGGGGAACTAAACTAATTTATTTCATAAGTCAAACATTACATGGGGCTAAAATGAGTTACCAAATGATCAAGAAATTGGCATTTGCTTTACTGATGGCATCCAAAAAATTGAAACCTTCTAGAGTTACCAAATTGTTGTTTTGATAAATGCCCCAGTTAGGCAAGTGTTGCATAAGCCTAATCTTGCCAGCCGACTAGTTGCATAGGCAGTAGAACTCTCTAAACATGAGCTCATTTATAAAGCAAGGAATGCAGTAATTGTACAAAATGCTACCAAATTTTGTAGTAGAAATGGTAAAAAAAAAAAGAGAGAAAATTGAGCTGAAGGACCAAGAATGAACTTTCTATGTTATAGGCTCATCAAATGGAAAAGGTAGCAGGGTAGGTGTAATCTTAAAAGGACCTAATGACTTGATACTAGAGTATTCATTAAAGTTTGATTTCAAGGCAAATAACAATCAAGTGTAATACAAAGCATTGATAGCATGCTTAAGGCTGGCAAGGGAAGTAGGTGCTCAATCCATAAAAATCATAAGCAATTTTTAATTATAATTGTCTAGGTGAAAAGAGATTAAGAAATTATAGAGCTAATACTAATAAAGTATGCTATTATAGTAAGAAGTTTGCTAGAGGAATTCAAGCATGAATGAACAAGAATCCTTAGGGAAAAGAACGATTGAGCAGATGCAATGGCTAAATTGGCAAGTGCAAAGGCAACTGTAAACAATCAAATGATGATACAAGGGACATTGCAAGCCCCTTACATGGAAGATATAATATGTGTCAAATAAGGTGAATCTTGGATGACTCCAATCATGGGATTCTTAAAAGAATCATATCAACCAAAAGACAAGAAAGAGACTATAAAATTAGAATGTAGAGCAACCTATTTTTTCATAAAAGGAGGCCATTTGTATAAGAAGACTTTTACTATTTCATCTTTAAGATGTTTATAACTAGATAGCTCTAATTATGTCATAAGGGAGATCCATGAAGGGACTTATGAAAGTCTCCTAGTTAGTATGACTATGGCATTAAAGACTATTTGATCAGGGTATTTTTGGCTTAGAATGAAAAAGAAAGCAATTAAGTTGGTACAGTGATTTGAAAGGTGTCAAAATTTTACCAAAGTCTAAAGATCCCAACAACAAATCAAATGCCCACTGTTTCCTTGTGGCTGTTTTAACCAATGGGGAATAGATTTCCTAGATTATTCCTAACCACTCTAGGCCAATTAATGTATGTGGTGGTAATAGTCAATTACTTTACAAAGTGGGTCAAGGCAAAACTCCTTGCAACTACAACTTTAAATATCATGCAAAAATTCATTTGAAAATTTATCATTTATAGGTAAGACCTCCTCATAACATTATTTTAGTTGATAAAGTCCACTAACAACTTTGTGGGTATGATCCCCCTACAATAGTCATATCTGGTAAAGGAAAACAATTTGCTGGTTATAGCTTCAAAGACTTTGTCAAAGGTATATTCTCAACTAGACATTATTATTAGGTGAACAAGCATCTTATTGTATTTCAATTAAAAGTTGGAGACTAAGCAAAAATTTACATCTGTCGAGCACCCTAGACTAATGGGCAAGCAAAGCTAGCAAACAAAATTATTATGGAAAGGTTAAAGAAAAGGCTGGAAGAAACTAAAGGAAAATGGGTAGAAGAATTGCCAAGCAATTTGTAGTCTTATAAAACCATTACATGCTCTACTATGAAGAAAACCTCATTCATGCTTATCAGTGGGAGTGAAGCCATGCTCCTAGTCAAGTTTGGATAGTACTCTGATCAAAATGATTATCATGAACAAGAGAAGAATGAGAAAAAAAGAAAAGAGCTAGACACACTACTAAAAGTAAGGGAAATTGCTCACCTCAATAATGAGGGATAGAAAAGCACGATAGCTAAGGTCACTAAAAAAAGGGTCAAGAAAAATAGAGTTTACAAAAGGTACACTAATCCTCTAATGAATAAATGAACCGTGAAAGGCACATGTCAAAGGAAAATTAGTGGCATCTTGAGAAAGCTTTTACAGAGTAAGAAATAATTTGCTAAATGGTGTATACCATCTTAAGAATATCGTATGGAAGTCCCTCCCACTTGCTTGTCATGTGACACATCTTAAAGTGTACGATGTACAATTTTGAAACCTAGTTGAGTGAAGAAGCATATATATATAAATGTTTAAACTAAATATGAAAATGAGGAATCTTTACCATCCATTTTGAAATAAATGTTATAATATCTAAGCTTGAGCAATCCCATCGATACTATAAACTAGGATAGTTCCCTTAGTATTATCTAAGCTTGAGCAGTCCCTTCAATACCATCTAAACTCGAGTAGCCCCTTCAATACTATTTAAATCTGAGTTGTCCCCTCAATACTATCTAAACTTGAATAGTACCCTCGATACTATTTAAGCCTGAGCAATCTCCTTAGTAGTATTTAGACCAGGACAATTTCCTCAATACTATCTAGACCTAGGTAGTTTCCTCAGTACTATTTAAGCCTCAATGGCCCCTCAATGTAGACAAAACTAAGGTGAAATTTGGCACATGGGTTTGAATAGCCTTTTAGCATGAAAAATAAATCAGAACCATTGTAGGTTAAAATGATCGACCAATAATTAATAAAGTAATGCAAGAAGACTTAAAAAGCTCCCTTAATTATATAAGTTAGTATACAAACGAACAACTTATTGAAGCTAAAAAAAGAGTAAGGAAAAAATCATAAAAACAAGTGACCCATTCAAGCAATGATAGAATATGTTACTTGCTAAAAATAAATGACAAAAGGCCTATTAGATGCCAAGACAAAAGAAAATAAAAACACCAACATGCAAATGGCTCAAGAAAGACAAAACATTTGTATTCATAGGTCGAGCAACCGAAGCAGGTTGCATTGTAAAAGGCTTAAAAAATTTAAAATACAGATAATTAAGCATGACCAAGCTCTTCAAGATATCCTCCAAAGACTTATCAATTTTCAAAACATCAATAGCCAAGTCAAGGTTGAAATGTTGATTTGATGAACAACTTGGTCAAACTTATCCTGGAAGATAGGCTAACTAAGCTCTTCCATTTCTTGAATATCATAGTGAAGCTTCTTTTTTCTTGCAGTGAAGGCTATTCAGTTATCCTCTCGCCCCCTCCACTTGTCCTTTAGCTCTTTATATTTCTGGGAAAGCAACCCCATTAAGCACTTCACTTTTCATAAGCAAAGCATCCTTCTTATTCACCAGCTTAGCAATGTGGTTGATAAGGTAATGAATGCCTTTGTCGCAATTAGCTAGCTCCCCAGACTTCACCTTAACAACCTTTCTCAAACCCTTCATAATGCTTGAGTTGTTTTTAAGATGTTCTTCCTCCACCTGAGCTAGGATAGGAATGATCAAGGGAATAAATGTGGCCAAACAAATGATTGGAGCAACTAAAGACTTAAAAAACAAATAGGGCCATGATCCCTCACAAAAGAATCATTTTGATCCTAATCAGTTGGAAAAATCAATTGACCAAGCACCTAACTTGATCTTTTTAGTGGAGGAGGTAGATATATCAAAAGAGTTGCTATCTTTACCTTTAGAAAGATCACCAAAAAAGGTCATGCATTTACACAAAGTCAAAGCCTTCATTAGACCAGAAAAGAATTTTGAACAATTGGGAGAAGAAATGTTGCTCATAACCTCAAATTTTGGTTCTAGAAGGAGAGCCTTGATTTGAGCCATTGGTGGGACAATAAGCTTCTTCTTGAACAAACCTTGGGCGTGGATCTCTTCCAAGAATTTTGGATCCATCTTTGATTTGTAGATCTCATTAATTTCTTTGTTCAACCAAGAATTCAAAATTAAAAAGACAAAGTTAGTAAGCATAAATACAAAAAAAAAAGGTAGGATAAAGCAAAAGTATGTACACAGAATAGATTTTTGGTTAAATGGTCCCAATGACAATAATTGAATAATAAGATCTTGCTTATCACTGGTAAAGTCTTCATGTGAATGCCATTGTGGTTGTTTTGTAGAAGTAGTTCACTTCACAGGATAAAGATATCCCTCATCTTGAAGAAATAAAAGGTGAAAACACTTAATCGCTTAAACCTTGGATTGCTTCCAAAACTATATACCAATAAGAATGTTGTCTATAAAAACCTTGTCCAGTTGTTGGATGAAGTGAATGCAACTTCCAAGTTTTTGTTGAGAGTAGGTAAAAAAGGAAAAACACTACCATGTTAGGGTGAGTCATAGCCAAATTCTTAGCTCCTCGAAGCAAAGAAGGAAGATACAGGTGTTCCAAGTGAGCTTGATTAGGCAAACATTCAAAACATGTAAGATGTCTTCTGGAATTCAAAGAAGGGGGAGACAAGAAGGTAGTCAACTATGTCCCTATAAAATAAGACAAAAGAGGTAGTGTCATAGTTGCATGCTTGTTTGTCTGTCTTAGTAGCCTGAAAAGAAATTCCCTTAATGTATTCACCAATGATGTGAATCCTTTCTAGCTCTTGAATAACTTCCAGGTTTTGCCATTGATTAGAACATATGCCATCTTTGCATTCAGATGAATCCACTTTAGGTCATTCTGCACTACATTAATCAAGTGCACTTGCTTAAATCCATTTTTATCTCGAAAAAATACAACTATGATTGTGAAAAGTGGATGAATGAAGTGAAAGGCAAAGTTCTCAAAGGAATATTTCCCAAAGTTGGAAGACAATGAGGAGTCAAAATTGGATGATAAGTCAATACGGTAGCAGAATCTTCCAAAAATGAAAAGAAAAGCACACTAAAAGCTAAAAACCACCTTCAAGGATCAAAAGGCACAATATCAAGACAACCAATAAAGGAAAAAGAAAGTAGTATAATGGTAAATAGAAGAAAGGGAAAAAGCAAGACCAGAAATAAGAAAGGGAGAAGGTCAGAAAGTCCTAGAAGGCAAGGGCAAACACAAGTCCCAACGGTCCCTCCAACAGGCCTTACTAGAGAAATCAAAAGACTCACCAACCAAATAGTGGCATTGGATCAAAAAATCATCTTGGTAAACTCTATTCCTATAAAGAAGAAGAAGAAGAAAAGAAACAAAAATAAAAATTAAAACTTAAAGTATAAAGCACACCTATTTAGAATGAGCCTTGCTGGATAGCTAAAGGCATTGGTGGCTTGTTGAAATCACAAAGAACGGTTGCACAAAGTAGTAGAAGAGTCATAAAGCTAAAGCAAAAGTGTTTCTAAAAGCTTCTAGCTTGGTATTTGAAGGTTGGAGAGGAAAGATCCAATGGATGAAAAAAGCTCAAATTAATAGACTAGACAGCTATCCCTGTCTTGACTGGACGTCGGCAAATCTCCAAATGCCTCAAAAGGTAAATATCATAATGAGTGTTGGTGGTAGTCAACGAATAGTTGGCTAGGATTACAAAAAGGTCCTCTCATGCCTAAACACATAGTGTATGAAGGGAGGGGCAAATGACATAGCTAAAAATGAACTTGTCCAGGCTATGACCACTCAATCCAATGAATGGGCAGAATGACCCAAACTTAAATGACCAAACCATAATATCAAGAGTAATTCAGGTCCATGAGATAAAAAATAGAAGTAAGCCACTATTGAATGATCAAGAACTCCAAGTCAGTTTACCAACATTGCAAGTCGGATTGCCAAGCTTACTAAGAATGAGTCAACCTTTCAACAACTTCAACTACTTTATAAATACACTTAAACATTAGCTATATCATGCATACAATGTCAGTTTGGAAACTAAAATCTATTTGAGCAACATGGTAGGTTAGAACCATCTATGTTGGGTTTTTAATCAATGTGTAAAACAAAAAAAGTTTCTAATATACAACCAACATCTTTTTATTTAGAGAAAAAAATTTTACGTGTTAGTTTTTTATGAATAATTGACATCTTTTCTTGCACAAAAGATGTTGGATAGATGTATTTTCCCTTAAAAGAAGCTTATGCTATCTACATTTTTTACAAAAACCTATTGTATTTACATTTCTGTAAAAATAACTATCAAATCAAAATATACAATCACCCAACATAATCCCTATTTCAAGAACTTCCCAATCAAAAATTCAAGACATTTCAAAATTAAATTAAAATAAAAACATGTCATTTTAACAAGTCTATACATAATAATTATTTTACTTACTTTCTAACTAAATTTCCTCAACTATACTTCTCCTTGAGCTAAGCCTTCTCCTATAATGGAATTTCTAACATTGATGAGAGCTTTAGATAAGAAATATTTCAAGTATTGCCATGTCCATCCATACGAGTCTAAGTTGGTTTTTTATCTATACAATTAAGGTAAGAATAAGTTCAATATATATTGTAAATATAATAAGATTAAACCTTTAATGCTATCACAAATAAGAAGGTGTCACATTATTAAACAAGTTAAAGTAACTTATATATGTTACAGCATATGAATTTGTTATACGATAATTTTTTTTTTTTACATAAAATGTACCAAAGTTAATTTTAAGGAAGCAATTATAATTTTAATAATAAAATTAATAACATTATAATTTTAAAACGTGTGTGTTTGATAACACTAAAAACTCTCAATGTTGATTTCATTATGCTAATATCCACTAGAGTTTAGTTTTAGTTGTATCATTAACAACCAATAAATGATTTAGCTTTCACACTTGTAATTTAATTTAATTTAATTTCCATTAGCAATATTAAACAAAGACTAATTAACATATTTCTTAAAAGTACAATTCATGATATATAGGCCATTGCCATCTTAATTTTAATAAATACATAATCAAGTATAAGTGTCTAAAATAAAAATTATATAGTTAGTTGCCTACATACACAGTAAAAACAAAATATATCAAATATGTGCATCTAAATTAAAAATTTTATAGTTGCCTACATATATATTAAACACAATCAATTACCATAAAGAAATATCAAGTATGTTCATGACATATAATGCAATTTTTGACATTGGGGAGAACTTCAAGTAAGAAATTTCAAGAGTTGTCATGTTTATCCATATATGTCCAAGCTGCATTTTTATATATACAATTCCTTCCTAAGGTAGTATCTACTTTACTGAAATCAAATAATTTTATTATTAAGCCATCTTAATTTTAATAAACACATAATCAAGTACAAGAATCTAAACTAAAAATTATATCGTTGTTACCTATATACAATAAAGGCATAATATATTAAGTATACGAATCTAAACTTAAGATTATATAGTTGCCAATAAACACAATTAATAACATTTAATTTTTCCTAATTTTTTTCTCTAGGAGGATCTTTAACCTATATCCCTTCACCATAATCATCTTGCATGTAGAACTCTTCCAAGTAGTCTTTATCATTCATCGAAGATAGTCTTAAAAAGTAAGGAAGGGTCTTTTCAATATTATTTCTTATCTCTTATTCATCCCCATCACCAACAATGTCATTTCCCTTAAAGAACTACAAACCACTTTTTATCAATCAAGTTTGTGATATAAAAAAACCTATTTTGCTTGGGATGTCATTATGAATGGTTCCCCCTTACGACCTTCCTATTAAAATCCACTAATGTGAACCCTAGCTCATCTACTTGGTTGTTATTGTTATTTTCAACTCATTTGCATCAAAACATAGGCACTCTAAATTTGATGTTGTCAAGCTCCCATATGTCTTCACTGATTCCGTAATATGACATATTCATATGTACATGATTTTTATCTTTAGGACTAGAAACATACATTGACTAAGCCACCAAAATAACCCCATTATTTTGCATTATACTTATGTCATCTTATCATTTTGTGTAGAAAGAATACATATTGATGTTGTATCCATGATAAGATAAGACCTCCATACAAAGCCTATGGGCTAACCATCTCAAAGCTTCAAGAACATTATTTAGTGTTTGTGCCATCCAAAAACAAACTTCATTGTAGAACCAAGTGATGAAGGAATACATGTGTTCAACTTGTACCTATTCTTCATTCTTTCCATGATTTTGCTATCTTGTAAGGGTTATATGCTTGTCCTAGTAAGACTTCACTTCTTTACTATTATACAGAACATAAAGTTGTTCTTGTAACTACATTTCACGAGTGATGCTCACCACTCGAGTCCCCCATGTATCCTTACCTGTAATTTTTCCCTCATAATGAGCCTTGGGAACTTTGATAGCTTCTGCATTTGATAAGTATTTGCTGTATAACTTAACAACCTCTTCAACTATATAGCCATCAATAATACATCCTTTAGGCTAATGTCAAATCCTCATATACCTTTTTAGGATTTTCATATATCATTCAAATGAGTAAATCCATCTTAAATAAACTAGTTCATATAATTTTATCTTTCTCATCAAATGAACAACCAAATGCACCATGATGTCAAAAAAGGAAGGCAAAAAATAAATCTCAAGTTGGCATAACATAAGAACAACTTCACTATGGAAGTAAACCAATTTCTCAGAGTCAATGACTATGTTACATATTGCATCGAAGAAAAAAAAAACAAAGTCTAGTAACAACTTGTCTCAAATGTTTAGGTGCTATTGATTGGATAATCACTGTTTACAATTGTTGCATCAAAGCATGACAATCATAAGACTTCAAACTAACTAATTTCAAATCTTTCATTAAAACAAGGCTTTTGATGTTTGAATAATACCCCTGTGGCACCTTAACATCATATAAACATTAATAGCAACTTGTTTTGTCCTTCCTAGACATAAAATGATAAGTTAGGGGCAAATGCTTATGTTGATCCTTTTTTTCTTATGCTAATTCCTTTTGTATTGCCATTTCAACCAAGTCTAGTTTGGCTTTGCTCCATCCTTGGTCTTACCAAGTACTTCAAAAGTGTTCCAATAAAATTGTCATAGATATTTTTCTTCACATGCATCATATCAAAATTATGTCTTATGGGCCTTTTTTTCCAAGAAGTCTTATCACTAGCAAGTGTATAGGGTTTGTCAAAAATGACATCAATATTTTTCACTCGTTCATAAGCCTAGTCCCCAATTAATGGCATTGGAACTTTTCCTTTCTTTGGTGACCCATTGAAAGCTTTCTTTGCCTATTATAATCGTGTGACTGGGGAAGAAACCTCTAATGACTAAGATACATTATCTTCCTTCCATGCTTAAGTTCACAAGATGTATTATTCTCATAAATAGGGCATACTCTATGTCCTATGACATTATATCTAGACAAGTTTCCATAAGCTAAGAAGTGATTTAATATGCACAAGAACAAGGCATGCAATTGAAAATATTCTTGATAATATGCAACAAATACCAACAAACTTTTATCCCATATCATCTCCAAATCTTTAATAAGCAGTGCCTAAAAAACATCTATATCATTTCCTAGTTGTTTAGAGCCTGAAATCATTAATGAAAATATTATATAGTTGAGCTTCATACATAACAAAGGTGGTAAATTGTAAATCACCAACAAAATAGGCTATATGCTATGTTTGATGCTTAGTTCACCATGAAAGTTCATTTCATTTGTACAAAGTCTAAGTCTAAGGTTTCTTGCTTCAGTACCAAATTCAAGAAATAGTGAATCAAGTGTTTTCCATTGAAGAGAATCAATCATATGTCAAAGCTTGCCATCAGAAATCATCTTATCCATATGCCACGTTAATTTCTTAGCATTTTTTGCATTAATAAACATGCATTTACGCTTTGGTATTATTGGAAGATACCATAACACCTTAGCTAAAGCCCCTTTATTTTTGTGACATCATTCTTCTTCAATTTGTAATGTGATACCCTATATTTTACACACTCATGTAAATTTTGTATTCCTTTTAGTAGAATATACAATCATTGACAGATGTATGTATCTTCTTATACTTCATACTCATTGGGTACAAGATTTTATTGACTTTGTAAGTACGATCTAGAAGATCATTAACATGTGGAAGCATATATTTTAACACTTCAAGTAAGGTCATGAAACTTATCACTCCACTCCTCACTTTCAAGTTGAATAATCTTAACAGAGCAGATAATCATATAAATGTAGTATAACCTGGATACAAAGGTTTTTCTACATCACTTAAAATATGTGACCACTCAATAAAATTGTCTTCAATAACATTATACACCATAGCCTTTAATCGATCATGCTACCCATATCAATTTCATCATTCTAGTAGCCTCCCTTATCTTGATAACTACTAGATGTACTAGACAATTTACTTTCACCATGCCTTATCCATTGTATATACCCTTTATCAATATCATAAATAAATAAATGATTTTTTACTTCCTTTGCTTTTGTTTTCTTAACACAATAACATCTCACACCTAATTAGCTCATTACTATTTGTAGTATGTTGATCAATAACAAATACATTGATGGTTGAATCTGGTCAACTCAAGTTCAGAACCCCAAATTACAGATTGAATGTAAAGAGAGAGAGAGAAGAAGAAGAAGAAGAATAGGAAGACACCAGAAGTTTTTAACATGGTTTGGCTAAAGTCAATTCAAACCCTACGTCCACGGCTTTTATTACTTTTTATTGAGTACTTTGTATCTGATGATTGATTGTATCATGTACAATGACTTCATCCCTTTTTATAATGGTTAGGGTTATAGTTTGAATGTAAATCTAGATAAGTATCATGACTTGATTAGGATTACATAATAGACAAGGATTGATGGTTATAATGGATTCCTATTAAAATAGAAAACTAAATGAATCTTCCTAGATTGATGATTGCATATGCATGCTTCAATCTGTGAGTTGAGCCTTGTTCTTAATGAGCTAAGGTTGCTGCTTTGACCCGCATTGACCAGTGATCTTAACTCATATTTAGTGACCTAATATCTTAGTCTAGTGGCCTTAATCCAAAATGAATTGTTCCTTTATCAACAGAGCTTGTCTATTGAGCTTTTACCAGCCCATTTGTATGATACCAAAAATTACCCATAACATCAACCCCAGCTTTCAATGCATTTTATGAACTGGGAGCTGTAGTTTGCTAGTAAAAGCTCAGTTTGCCATGCCATCATTTATACTTCTATAATTATGAGTTTCATCTCTTGAATGTCATATGTTCATTTACCTTGGTGAACAAAGTTTTTGATAGGTTGAATGCTCGGTAAGTTGCAATCGATAATTCAAAATGTTGACATGAATACACCTCAACTAGCACAAGTCATGTGCCTAGTAGGTTATATGAATCGAGTGCCTAGTAGTAAGTCACATGAATGCAATGCCAAGTATTAGATGACATGAATGTGATGCTAAGTAATCGTGTTGCCCAAGTAGGTGCCAACAATCTTATTGCTCAAGCAGGTGCCAACAATCTTATTACTCAGGCAAGTGCCAATAATCTTACTACTCAGATAGTTACCAGTAGTCTTGTTATTCAGATAGGTACCAAGAATCTTATTACTCAGGTAGGTGCTAACAATCTTGTTGCTTAGGTAAGTGATATGAATGCACCTCAAGTAACACAAGTTGGTCACATGAATGCGATATTGGATCTTTGTAAGTACATCAAGTTAAATGCCCCTTCTAGATTAGAAGGGTGAGTGCTTGCTTCCAAATTAGGAGGGCAATAGCTCGCATCTGGATTAGAAGTGCAAAAAATGTTTAACATTCCAAGCTTTTGGAACTTTAGTTCCATTTATTGAGTGATAAATTCCATTCCCAAGTCTTCCTTGATGATGTATGGGCCCTTCTAGTTCATACCTAATGTCCCAGCATTGTCTTTGCGAGCTCAAGGAGAACAAGCCGTAGTACGGGATCACCAATAATATAGTTTGAATTTGGGCCTTCAGAATTAGAAGCACTAGAACTATTATTGTTGTGGTTGCTAGGGCTACTGAGGTCACTGTCGCATGGGTTGCATCACATAGTCTTTTAAGTGGCCTCTCTTGATCAAATCTTCAATCTCATCTTTGAGTGTCTAGCATTTCAAATTATTATGCCTAACTCATTGTGTTAGGTACAAAACTAGTCTATGTCCCTGAGCCTTTGGGGGATCCTTAGGAGTTTGGGCTTCCTAAAGTTCTCTCTATCTTTCTTTATTGCAAATATCTTATCTGGTGCATCCAATAGTATGTTATAGCTATCATGGTAACCTTGACATTGAGGTCGCTCACTCTTGGCCTTTTTTGTGGCCTAGCTATTTGTGCCATCCTTCTAACTCTCTTTATCATTTCCTTTGTTGCTCCTCTTTTTATTCTGGTTCAAACTATTTGCCTTATCCTTCTGATCAGACTTCTTTAGGCCAATAGTCTCCTCCCACCTGATCTCTTTGACAGCTCATTCATAAAATTCTCCTAGGTCCCTCATCGAAGACTTGTATATGCTCTCATATAGCTTTCCATCTTTGTGGAGTCCCACTGAGATCACTACTAAGATGCTCTCATTTGAGGGATTTTCCACATTACTGATCTCATGTCTGAACCAGGTAATGTAGTCTTTCAATGATTCATTCTTTTGCTGAAAGACTATCGTGAGGTGGTAGGGTGGTGTAAGTTGCCTTCTCAGTGCTTTGTACTAGTTGATGAATGTCCTTTGGCACTCTTCCCAACTGTCAATGTTACAAGCTTTGAGATTCATGAACCATGTTTGAGGTATATCTCCTAGAGTGGCTAGGAAGACGCGACACTTAACTAAAGGATTAGTCATCTGAAGATCCATTTATACATTGAATGCATCATTGTATGGCTCACTATCCCCATTGTATTGCAGAATAGTAGGAATCTTGAACTTGCCAGGAGAAGGCTCTATCTCAATCTCCCTAGTGGATGGGGTTCATTCTTCGTAATAATCTCAGTGGTCCTGAGCCTAAGGGCATTGTTCTAATTATTCTGCCCTTCAAAGCAACTCCTTTGCCATGTGGTCTTGAGCCTTAGACCAACTACTGGAAAATGGTTGGCTCCTCCTTTTATTGTGAGAGCGGTAATATGAGGTTCTACGCTTTCTCTGCTTATGGCTGAGTGTGTTTTGATCTGAGACATGTCTCTAATTAGTCTTGTTTGAGCCTTCAGCTTAATGTGAATCCTCACGTTACTAATGATGTCCTTCATCATCCTCACAAGCTTAATGGACCTATGACCTTGGCCTCGAGTTAGTAAAGCAAGCTGAATGGGTTTGCTAAAGTACTTCTCTAGTTAGCCTATCTTCCTGAGCTCCTTCCCATGGCTGTTGGAAAGCTTCTTTTTACATTGCACCCCCATCTTACTCTTGTGAGCCCTGGGCTTGTTCCTGAGTTAATGTCATAATTGCCTTAACCAACTCTCCTATCATTTTCTCAAGTGCCTCATGATGCTAATGCTAGGCTTGTATTCCATCAATAACAATAGGTTGATGTAAGGTCGCTGGAGGCATACCAGTGGCAACACCTATAGTGGGGATGGTAGAAATTCCTTCTGCAGGGAGAACTAGATCCCTATGGTGTTCTATATGACCATCTAATTGGCCAACTGCAGCATCTAAACTCCTGGTAGTTCTTCCTCTGGCCATTAGAAAATAAAGAGGAATGCAGTTTAAAGTCTTCCTTTTAGCACCCAAATGTTGATAGTCGAATCTAGTCAACTTAAGTTCAGAACTCCAAACTACAAATTGAATGTAAAAAGAGAGAAAGAGAGAGAGGAAGAATAAGAAGACACTAGAAGCTTTTAACGTGGTTCGACTAAAGTCAATTCGACCCCTACATCCATAGCTTTTATTTCTTTTTTCTAAGTGTTTTGTATCTGATGATTGATTGCATCATGTACAATGATTTCATCCTTTTTTATAATGGTTAAGGATTACAATTTGAATATAAATTTAGATAAGTATCATAACTTAATTAAGATTATATTATAGACAAGGATCAATGGTTATAATGGATTCCCATTAAAATAGGAAACTGAACGAATCTTTTTGGATTGATTGTTATGGATGCATGCTTCAATCTGTGAGTTGAGCCTTGTTCTTAATGACCTGAGGCCTATTTTGACCCACATTGACCAATGACCTTAGCTCATATTTAATGACTTAATGTCTTGGTCTAACGGCCTTAATCTTGGATGAGCTACACCTTCATTAGCTGAGCTTGTCCATAGGGTTTTTAGTAGCCTATTTGTGCTATACCAAAAATTACCCACAACAAAATCTAATAAACTTCTCAACCGTATTTGCCTCTTCTTCACTTAATTGATCAATTGATATCCATTTGTGCTCCATGACTATTCAAAATTGAAAAAAAAAAAAAGGTAATGTTGGACTCATGTTAATAAACTAAGTCAATTAATGTTAAATTTTTATTTAAAAAATAAATCAATTAGACTTTATTTGTGATGTAGAAACTAAAGGTACAACTACAAATTTATAAGCCCAAACATGTCAGAAAACAAGTTAGTTATATCCAAAGTATGTCCCTATGCTAGAAATATATTAGGGCATTTTTTTATTCTAACTATAATACGTATCTTTACATTAGGTCACACAATTAAACAAAACCAGCATACATTTAACAAACAATTAGGGCATATAATTAAACATACTTAGCAAATAATTCATCTTATTCATATAGCATCAATCATTGATAAAATTCAAAAAGAAAAGCAACTGTTACATAGAAACAAAGAGAAAACAAGACGAAGAAGTTCTATTCAAACTACTGCAAGATGGAGAGTGAGCTAAACTTTTGTAATTAGCGAGAGAGTGAGAGTGAGAAGGAGAATGAAAGTGCCTTCGAATCACCAGAGATGAAGGAGGAGGAAGCTACAATATTAAACCTAGAAGGGAGTGAGAATGGCAATCAAATGTCTGAAAACTTCTATATAAATGGAAGAAGTTCGACATCAGTCGTTTAGTCAAAACTGATGTCTTAATTTTCATTTACACACATATTTTCCTACCACTGCATCCCATTTATTTTTGTCAATTTTATTTTCTTAGATAATATATTATAATTTTCATAAATAAATTGCTCAAAGGCTGATTATTTTTAGAATTATTTTTGTTCATTAAGTTAATGCTTAAATTCTTGAATTATTTTATCCAAATTAATAGTATTAAGTTCTTAAAATATTCTATAGTCTTTGTAAAATGGAATTATTTATTTTGGAATAGAAAAAATTAATGGATAGAGAATAAATTTTGTTCATAAATAAAATTAGGCAAAATAATAAAAGTTTTAACAAAATAAAGATATCCAATATATAAATCTATTTAAAATGAATGGAAACTTTAGACATTGGTCTTCATTAAAAGAATGATGTCTAAACTAAATCGAGACTTTAGACATCATTTTTCATCAAAAACTTGGTGTCATTGAGACTTTAAACATTACTTTTTTTAATTAAAAATCAACATCTTTTCTCTAATTAGTCTTTTTTTTAAAAAAAGTATACATATAATATTATATGTCATAATTTTTATTTTAGACATCAGTTATTATTTTCAAAACAACATATAAATTATTAATGACATCAATTTTGAGTAAAAAACTAATGTTCTTTCTCTTAACTAGTTTTTTTTAAAAGAGTTCATTGCAATTACAAATAGGCAATATTACAACTTTCCTATTGTTCTTTATCATAATATGGTAGGAGAAATCTAGCCCTCTAATCTTGAATTTCATTAATTATAGCTCGAGATAAGGATTGATATTTCCAAGGTACTGTAAAATAGATATATACACAACAAATCACATATCCATATATCACAAAGCAACATAATAATTTTTGTAACAAAAATTTCAATATATCCATGTATCAAATATCCAAATCAAATTAATATGCCTTTTCTATATTGTGGTGATCTTCTCCATTTGAGTGGTTTTGTCCTTTATATACCTCAATATAAAGTATCCACACTCAATAATTCCTGTTTGATAAGGGCACTACAACAAATCAAATGTAAATGAACATTTCAATCAAATGTGAAATTACTTAGAATATTATAAAAGTTATTCAATATGATAAAAAAAACTTACTTTTAATATGATCTATTTTGTATTAGGCTTTTTCCTATTACTGCCCATGTAAAACTAATCCTTAATATATCTATTGAATCAAATTCATGCAAGAAATTAGTATATTAATAAAGGAAATCATATATAATATAAATCCCAAAAACTAAATTTTAACTTATAAAATAACTTAGGAATCAACTAAGATTCTAATATTCTTGCAAATCGAATGCCCCAAGGGATCAAGCCAGTAAACAATATTTCTCTTGGGATATATCATGCAAAGTATCCAGCGATGCCTATAATAACAAAATATCAAATAAATAATAACAAGTTGATGCCTATAATAACAAAATATAAAATATCACATTAGCTACTTATGACTTGATAAGGGGTGCAAAAAAACAAAGCCTCATTTTTTGTAAGACATCCATGATGTATGTTGTCTTTTCTTTATTATTGGTGCCTACTGGTGTAAGTAATTGTGGACATAGAAATCCAACATGCAGTCATTTAGTCTCACAATCATATGTAGAAACTTTGCGAGAAAATTAAAGAAATGATTAACAAAACACTTTGAACTGTATAATATAAATAAAATTATGAATTGAAAGTTAAAGGTAAACTCACATTTCAAAAACTTGGACGCAAGATATATTTATCTCTT